>JAPYZA010000069.1:2694-43183 GCA_030522685.1 Eupelmus azureus | reverse complement strand
GAATAAAAATTTTAAAACAGGATAATTTTAAGCATTTTATAAAATAAACTTTTTTAATTAAAATTAGTAGTAACACTCATTAAATTATTAAATTTAGTACTATTACCAAAACTATGTTCTCTTTTGCATAATTTCAAATATATATGACAATAAATTTTTAATCTTTTTAAAATGTACCTTTTCTATAGCAGTAAATGAATCTTGATAACGTTTAATTATTTTTTCTAAGGCTTTACATTTTCGAGCGACATCAGGAATATCACCAAAATCTTGAAATAGTTTCATAGCATCCATTAAATCTATTCCTATAGTTTAATAAATAAATTAATTTAATAATTTTTATCAAATTACTTAATATATTAAAAAAATTTATATTTACCTGCGGAAAATATTTTTCCAGATCCTGATAAAACAACAACTCTGCAATCAGATTGATTTGAAAGTTCATTGAAACATTCTCCAATTTCTCTAAAAATGTATTAATAAAAAATTTAGATTATTTGTTGAAATTAATATAATTTAAGAGAAATTTAATAATTAAATTTAAATAACATACTTCCACATGTCAGCATTAATACTATTTAACTTATTTGGTCTATTCAATTGAACATGAAAAACTGATGGCGAAGGCTCTGTGACAGCCAGAGTGTTATAATTTTTATGCTCCATTGTTGATGCTGTTTTACTAATAATGTTCCTTATGTTTCTTAAACCTGAAATAACAATAATTTAATGTTATATAAAGCAAATGCTACTTAATCAAATTCAATCAAAGAGTAAA
Organism: Eupelmus azureus; assembly: GCA_030522685.1. Lineage (NCBI taxonomy): Eukaryota > Metazoa > Arthropoda > Insecta > Hymenoptera > Eupelmidae > Eupelmus > Eupelmus azureus. The sequence goes on along the minus strand of JAPYZA010000069.1, from coordinate 42,402 downwards.
CAAAATGAATACAACATAATGATTATATGCTGACTCATAGAATTATTATTCTTTTTTTTTATTATTTTCCACTAATTAAAACCTACTGTCTTTATTCAATGTTCTTAGCTTTGAATATACACTATTCATAATGAACAAAAAATTCAAACTATGTATTTACGTAAATTTAATAGAAGTACTTATGTGCTGTAAGTGATTATTACAAATTGGACTTTAAACGGAAGATAAATTAGCAGTATATCTAAATGACACATATACTTATACATTATACACAGCTATATTACATCTACACTGGTTTTGTCCACATATTTGTGTAAATACATACAAGTTTACGGTTCGTTCGATTGTTGGATAGAGACTCGTCAGCGAACGTCTTTAATCCAGCCTCCAGCACTCCGCATCATATTTGTATATCTCACATATTGATCGATATCAAAGAATTCTCTATGGGTGAGGTACTTCTTTTAGTTCCATTCTCTGCCACTTCGATTGCTTTTACATATATTCAGAGGCGCCACTTTTCGTCACTTTATTAAATGTTTCGCGTATTTTTTGGCACCCATCAGCCACCAGCCAGCCACCACTTTTGGACCAATGAAATAAAAGGAAATGGAAAACCGTCATAACGTCGAAACGAACAGACCTACATTGCTATATTTACATTTACAAATTTACGTTTTTTAATTCCTCGAATCAATGAATCGTAAAACTATCTTAACATTTGTGTGAAATATGTAAATTTAAGTTGCAATCATTACGTTAAAACATTTCGTGTATAATATTTTGTCTTTATTTTTAATCTTTTGGAGGTGGCGTACCCATCTAACGTAACCGCATATTTCGTGCTTTGTAACAAAGCGCTTGAAAACGCATAACGCCGTAAGCTTGTAACGCCATAATATAATTTACTCCGAGTCCGAATTAGATTTGTTACCAGTTTTCTTGAATGTTTGAGTGAAAACGTTGTTCTTTTTTATTTTTTTTACTAATAAAAATAAGTGCAAGTTTCATTGAAGAAAATGATGTAAGTGATAACATTACTACTTACAAGAAGTTATTTTATCTTGTGTTAATAGATTCTACTTTTGTCTTCTTAAAATTCTGTTTATTTAAGTTTTAAGAAAATTTATTATTATAGTACTGAATGTTATTATAACATAGACTGATAATAAGAGCTGGTGTAACTTTACAACTTGCACTTTTGTGTATTCACACATGAAAATCAAATGCATAGATGCGCATACTATTAACAAAGAATTGGAAGTGATACTTTGACATTGTCAAACTAGTCAATTGTACTTATCAATTTAGTCAAGCCTTATCTGTAAAAGAAAACATGGTTGCGACTTTTTGTTACATTATTTTGCCAGTAGTTGTTGTTATTGCCGGACTTTTAAGAAAGTGCAGAGAATACTCTTGGGGGAAATGTAAGAGTAAAAGTAATTTAGAAGGAAGAGTTTTTATTGTCACTGGCGGAAATTCTGGAATTGGCAAGGAAACTGTTAAAGAACTGGCTAAGAGAAAAGCCACTGTCATTCTGGCTTGCAGAAACTTAGAATCAGCAAAAAATGTTGTTCAAGAGATTCGCAATATTAGGCCTAAAGCACAAGTGGTAAGAAGTTATCAAATTTAAATATTTTAATTCCAAGAAATTCCAATTATCATTATTAATTTATTTATCCTAAATAAAAATACTTAAAATATAGTTATGAATTTTTTCATATTATTTAAAAATAATAGCTTAATTTACTGATAAACTTTAATTTTATTTCTAATTAAGATACCGATGGAACTTGATCTTGCTTCTTTCACATCAATAAGAAATTTTGCTGCAGAAGTTCTAAGAGATTATCCAGAAATTCATGTATTAATTAATAATGCTGGAGTCTATGTACCATTACAAGATAGAAACAAGGATCTTACTAAAGAAGGATTCGAAATACATTTTGGAATAAATCATTTAGGACACTTTTTATTGACAAATTTACTTTTGGACAGGTTAAAGCAATGTGCTCCTAGCAGGTATTAAATATTTTACTTATATTCACAAAAATAGTATTTTAAAAATATTATTATATTTTATCTATTTTATCTTATTTTAGAGTGGTTGTAGTCACATCAAAATTATTAGAATCTGGAACTATTGACTTTACCAACTTGAATGGTGAGAAAGGCTTACCAGTTCAAGGTCGCATGAATCCTGCTTACTGTAATTCAAAATTGGCTAATGCTTATTTTGCCAGTGAACTTGCAAGAAGAACTGAAAACAGTGGTGTTAGCATTTACATGGTTTGTCCAGGATTTTGCTACACTGGACTTTTCAGACATGTAAAAAGAAGTTGGTTTCATTATATCCTCTTCTCTCCTGTAGCATTACTGTTTTTGAGGACAGCAAATCAAGTGAGATATAGATTTTTATATTTTTTTATGTTTACAATTAAAAAAAAATATTGATGAAAACCAAAAAAATCAAAGATTATCACAAGAAAAATGGTTTATTAAGAAAATAAGTGCTCTATGTAGTTTAAATTTATTTAATTAATGATTATGAACTTTTATTCTTAATAATTTAGTTGTTTAGTTGTAATATTTTTATAAAATTAATATTTGAAGGCAGCTGATATAAAATTTTGTTTAGATTGATAAAAAGATTTTTGACTATCATAAAAATAATAAAAAATACATTATTTCTATCAGTTGGAAGATATTAACATGCATTTTTATATTAACATTAATTTATTTTACTCTATCTATTAATTTACTTATTTTGAAACGTAATCGCGTATTAGAAAAATACGTTTGCGTTTACAACTTTTTTAAATTAAAATTTTAAAATTAATAAAATTTATTACAACATTTTTCAGGGTGCACAAAGTATATTACATTGTGCCATAGAACCTGCTTTGGCTAATGAAAGTGGCAACTTGTACCGTGATTGTAAAAAATACACCAGTAAAAAGAAACTAGAACCAGAAATAGCTCAAAAATTATGGGAAGTAAGCGCTAAATTTACAGGTCTTGAAGATGCTTCCACATAATTTTTTTTTTATTACTAAAAGTCTATACTTATACTTTAGTAAGTATCAGTTCAAAATCATTGGCTATAAATAGAATACTATTTATAAGTAAACAAAAATTTAAATTAATGTATTTCTAAAACAAAGATTGACAAAATTTTTAATACTGTAAAATATGTAACATCATCAATAGTTGTGTGAATATTGATAGTGATAGAGTCTATTTGCATATAAAAAAATAACGAAATATTCCAAATATTAGTTTTTTCATTCTTTTTGACAAGTGTAAAATAAAAATGCAAATATTTTCCTCTTAATGCTTCATATTTTATCACAATTTACACTTGTCAAAAAAATGAAAGAAATATTTATAGAGCTCCTGCTTTAAAGAATTACCAAAAACACTATTGCTGGAAAGTCAAACGCTCAACCTACTTTTAAAAAACTATAGTGCCATTTAGATATTTAAGGAAATGCCAGTTTTAGGAGCAATAATTTTACAAAAATCAGGTCATATTACTTTAATCTATAAATATTGTCTCTAAACTTTAAATTATGCACAAAAATTAAAAAAAAAATTTGTGTTAGTAGAATGAGAAAAATGTCCAAGGATAAAAATTAGTTGCTAATTATAATTAATTTTATATTTGATTAATATATCAACATTAATTATAACTTTTATTATAATCTTTTTGTAGAAATACAACTGCGATATTTTATTTATATAATGTAGATGTCAATAATTTATTCAAGAGAGACTTAAGTCTGTTATGATACTTTTGTTTATACACAATATGTACATTTGAATTCATCTTAATAAATAATTAAAATTTTGATATTAAATAAATGTTTTGTATGTAAATTATGATGCACTTTAATTTTTACAAAAGATATTTTTACAGGTAAAAATATTATGATAAATGAAATTCTTTTAATGAAACCACTTATATTTTAATGTGTACATTTTTACAGGCGTGGTCTCATCACTTTGAAGCTGGTAGTCTTATTTGCTAAGGCTTCAGTTCGCGCATAAACACTTTCTGAACTTCGTCTTATGGAATCAATATATTCTGTTGATGATGCAAAGTCATTGGATTTCATCCTACTTTGTACTTCACATGCACTTGTGGTTATTTCTTTCTCTAACTGCACATAAATGAAATTTAAATGAATGTTAGTTTATTATGATCTAAATTAATTAAAAGAGAATTTCAATTGTATTCAATAACTTAAATATTTAAACCTTAATAAATATGATAAAAGGTTTTTTATGATTACTCAAAGATAACTATTTATTTAAAATGCTGTGTGATGAGCAAAATAGAACTACATTATTATGCCGTATATATTTTTTTTTTATTTAATAATTTAAAAAATTCAATTCTTAAAGAATTCTTTTTACCATTGAATCACAGACTGGTTCATCCACAAGTTCTTTGGCAATTCCTTCAGACCTACTGATTCTCTGATTTTCAAGAGTTTCTTGACTTTGCCTTTGATCTTGCCTGAAAAGATTCGGCTGTCAGACTGGAATAATGAGAAATGAAAAATAAAAATTATAAGAAAAAAAACGATAAAAATGAAATGTGAAGTTTTTGTGTGCTGACATGAGAAATAAACATAATAAATAAAGATGGTAATGCACTAAAAATACCTTGTTTCTGTATCATATTTAGCAAGAGAATCTTTTGGTAACATTGAACACTCTTCTCTGTTTTCTTTTAAATTTATATGTTTACTATCACAATCCATTTTTTCGAAGGAATGACTGGAATCCATCACTTTTTTTAAAACTGGAGGCTGAATACAAATTTTATTTATTTCTTCCGCTTTACATCTTTCTATAGAATTTTCATTATCAAAACTTTGATTTACAGGGGAATTTTTACTATCAGTACCACTTTTAAGATTTTCTTGACTAACGAAAACTCCATCACTAGTATCCTCATTTTTAATTGAAGAATTGCCATTAGAACTGTCTTCACCATCTACTAAACTACTACTTAGAGCCATTTCACAACTACTAACTGAATTAGAACTTCTTTGTCTAACATTAGCAGAATTTCCAGATATATCAGAACTGACCTTTGGCTTTGATACTGACATTGGCACCATTATTTCTATATCACTCTCTATCAGCATAACATTATTTGCTTCATCATTATTACAGTTGTTGTGAACTTTGTTCATTGGTTTAGTTGTCCTATCAAAAATAGTTTCATTTAAAGTTTCATCACTACTTAAACTACACACATTTCTAGGCAAAGACAAGGCTGCATTATCAATTGCGCTTTCTTCAGATTTGCATATTCTTTTAGACTGATTGCTTAAAAAACGTGGTTGCATTACAGGTTGATTCAGTCCTTGATCAAGTGAAGAACCAAGCAATGTTTTAGTATCTTTAAATTGACTCATTGAACGCGTAGTTCTATGACATTTTTCAAATAAAACTTTTTGTATTGGCGGAGTAAGGGGAATATTGCTTCTGTTATTGCCCATATCTATGTCCAGTGATGAACCAGAGAGTGTTCTCTTTGGACTATCCAAGCTATGAATATCATAAAAGTTAATTATTTTATTACGTGAAAAGAAAAATAATAAAGTAAAAATTTAATTATACTACATACTTATGACTTGTATGACTTGGTTTAACATTAATTAATCCTGAAAGATTTGGTAATGTAGCACGTAAATCAGATGTTGCAATGCCACAATACCATCGCAATTGTGCTATATTTTTATTTAACAGGTACACAGCATAATGGAATTGTAATTTATCTTTACTTCGAACAAATAGAGGAAATCTACAATAAAAATATATTTTAAAATTATTAAAAAAATAAATGAAGAAACAATGAATATATCTTACTGTCTATCAGGTTCTGGAAGATTTTCAGTTACATGATCAACGATTTTACTGCGAGAACCATAATGTATAATAGGATATCTGGTAGGTACATTTAAAAAGTTAGCAATCATTTGTGTTGTATGAGCTACAAATCCAAGAGCAACAGCTACTGGAGTATCATTTATAGTATCTAATCTTTCACTGTCTGGTAAATGTACATCATTAATTCTAAACCTGTCGTTTTCCTCCTAAATATAGAAAAAATAAAATTACTATAGTATAAAATAATTTTTATCATAAAAATATAACGAAATGTAATTTTTACTTCAACAATAGGATAAATGAAGTTTAGTGCCGCAATAAGTTGCCTTCGACGATGAGCGAGACGTGCAGTTGTTTGAATATATCTTTCTCTTGAGGCTATATGATTCTGTCGCCACTCGTGTAACCTTTCTATATCTTTATTAAGTTCCCGATATCGACCCATCAAATCAGATCCTATTTTTAAATGAATTTAAACTTAGTTTTATATTGGACATAAAATTTACATATTCTATAAATTAAAACTTTTATTTAAAAAATGAATTCTATTTATGAAAATTAATAAAAATTAATAAAAAGTCAATTTGAAATTACAATTGATAATTAAATAAAAATTTTAAATACCATGATCTTGATTTTCTTCCATTAAATCAGCATGACACTGATTTAGTGTCCGAATTTCTCCCATTTTCCTTACTCGCTCTTGTTCTAATAACTTTGTTCTAAATTTAGCTACTTCTAAATCTTTACGTATCCTTTGAATTTCAGCTTTTTTCTCTCTGTTCACTTTTCTTGGTTGCAGCAATCTATTTAAAGTTGATTGTGGATATTTTGGAACTGTTATACTTTCACCAGAAGCTATTCGCTCTCTCAAATTTTGTACAGAATCAGTTTGCTGCTTTAAAGCTTGCATTTTACTTCTTAAACTACTTAGTTTATTAACGGTATAACTATCTCTTACTTCAGACACATTAATACCCATCACAAGAAATTTTTTAGAATCTGGAACTTTTATAAGACAAAAAGGTGGTGTAAAAAAACCTCCATGAAGATGAAAGATAAGAGAGTTGTCACATAGAATATTTTCTAAATTATTTGGTAACTTTGGTCCAATGTATGCTAATCCGGTAAATGATATACCCCATGTAAACACAGTAACATCCGATGATGGATCTTCTTTTACAGTTCTCTTCCATAGCCTTAAAATGATTTCTGTTGCAAAAGAACAGATCATTTTAATAAAATAAACATTATAAAATATGATATTGAAATTTGAAACTCACCGCTTGCATTTGAATGACCTGTAGCATGTAAAGTAGGCAGTTCAAGGCTTGCCCATCTTGGACTACTATTATCTATTGGTTCACTTGTATACAAAGGAGATGACATACTAGTTCTATGCAGTGTATAATAAAACCACCAGTTCTCCTGCTTATCATTTCCTCTTAATTTATGTCCGATAATTTGAATTAAACTCCTAAGACGAAGCTAGAATATATAAAGAATGAAATTTATTTGAAATACTTGTATTGTTAAAAAATTACTAAATTAAAAAATCAAATGTTATTTGTAAAAAAAAGATGTCATGTTTATCAGATGAATCATATTACTGATAAATTTATTACAATGCTGTATCATATTACTCAATGACTCAAGCGCACCCCTTTTTTTAATCTCTTCAAACAAAATTTTGCTACAGTATTCAAATCACTTTAGTAAGATTGGAAAAGAATTTTCTTTCACTCCGAAAACACAAAATGCAATAAATCTACCTACTCTCAACAAGCATAAATAAAGCATAGCCTCACCTGTTGTGTGGCAAGTGGCAGCCAGGTCTTGTACCTCGGTGCAATGCGAGGCTGGAGCGTGAGGTCGAGCTCTTTAACGCAGCAGCGCGTCTCCGGCTGCTCCATGATGATTTTTGCGCATTATTGTGCGTTTTCTCACTTGAGATTAATCGCACACGCACCCACAGAATGGTTCGACTGCTGTTGTTGTATAGAAGAAAACAGCCGTCGCTTAATAATCGCGCGTGCCAGGCGAGGTTAGCGCGAATCCCCAGCTACGTACACTCGTCAGCGATAGACGGACCTATATAGATTATTCAGCGGAATTTTTTTCTTCAAGGTCCTTCTGTAATTTCACCTCTTTTTCAACATTACGATGACTCGGCGGTCCTGATGCTCTGCTTCGATCCTTCCGAACACAGCGGTTACTTGCTCAATACGTATATTTTTCTATTTACGACTTGCGAGACTAGACTTATGTATCAGCTATATACTTACACAGGCAACAGGATTGTAGTGCGTTTACAAATAAACACAGCGAACGCCAAGCCGTCTTAAAATTGAATCACTCAACTGGCCAGAGTAACACTCGTACACAGATCCACTCTCGCATTTAAAGGGAAAAGTCCCGCTTGTGATAACAATTGACAGGTTGACAGTTCGCTGGTGAGGCTGCTGCAGAAGACAGAATCCCACGTTGACATGCGGAGTAGAACGAGACAGAGAACGATACACACTGATATACAGAGCGAGAGCCGGTGCTGGCCAGGTGTATCTATATAGGTATACACATACCGTAATACCTATATATACACACAGAATTCGCGAACTCGCGTACTATACACGAACTTGCAAATCCAGCGGAGTTCCGCGACTGTATATGCAGAAAGATAAGTGAGCGTCGAAAAGTGGGTGGATATGGCACAGCTGCGAGGCTCGTGGGTAATCCGAGGCGACTACGAGGCTTAAATTTAGGATCGTTACAAAACCGCGGTATCAATTAGTGCTAATCAAAGGGGAGCGTGTCCCGATAATAATGCGATGATATATGCGTATCATCGTCGTGAAATATTGTATCGAGGCGGGGAGAGGGGGGAGCGAGTGCTTTTCGATTGGAGTTTGAAGGAGTTCGAGATTTCGATCGATCGACCGCGACGCTACTGGCTTTTTTTTCTACTTTACACGCACCACCCACGCGATGAGTGTATTTTTTAGAATAGTTTTTTTTTTAATAGTTTTAGGTGTTATAGGTAATTTTAGAGTATTTTTCTTAGAGTCGGTTGATGCTTGAATTAATTTTTTCATAAATAAATTAATTATTCTTATTGTCTTGAAAATACCGACATTAAAATATTAAACTGACGCTCAGTACTGAATAAACCACCCAAATTCGGTTCACACTCTCAAAGCAATCATGCTCCAAAACGAAAAACTCCAAAAATTTCGGAGCACCCCACACTTTACTGCCCAAACACCCCACCAATCCCGTCCCAACAGCCATCCCCAAGTCCACCATTGGCTACGGTGCGCATGCACTTCCACCAAGGCACCAACGCGCTCGCCATACCCACACCAACACTCATCAGGCCAGCTATATAATCGAGGAAGAGAAAAACGATCCGGGCTTCAGTCTGTATCGACCGAGCAGAAAATAAATAAACTACTTAATTAACAGCCGCCGGATTCCTCGCACCATCCACGCGCACCCACACCTCATCCGCTCGTCGAAAACCAGCCAGGACACCATCGAAGGCAAGTGCATATACATCTCCTTAACGTATAAAGAAAGCATCTCTCCCATCGGCAAACCGGCGTTGCGCCGACGCCATACGACGACGCAGCTGCGTCCCCCAACCGTCCATCGTGTTTCCGCCGTATATACACATCAGTGCGGCCTGCCTACATATGCCGAGCGCGCGCGCGCGCGTGGCCATTTTGCTGTCCGTTGATAAGTCCGCGGCGGACGGTGCGTTTGCATACCGACTGGTTTTCCCATCCGCAGCGGTTTTCAAACGTTCGAAAAGCCCGGAAATTAACAGGCTTCGATCGGGTCGAACGATCGGCGCCGGTGAGTTGTTTTGCGAGCTCCGGGGAAGTGTGCGCGCTGAGCGAGGGCCACGACGACGATGCTCCGGATCCGGAGTTCTGGGGATGGAGAGAGGTTATAGCGCGGCGGTGCGCCTGTACGTCCACGCCTATGTGGGCTCTGCGTTTCGGCGCGGTTGGGGATTTGGTTTTCGGAGTTTTTTAAATGGGTTGAGTGGAGAGAGTTTGGGAGATGAGGTGTTTTGGCGAGGGGAGGACGCGGGGGGTGATTTTGGAATGCTGGGCCGCGGGATCGCGGGGGTGGTTGAGTGTTTTTGTGATGGGTTTTTTACTTTGGGTTATTTTAGGTGGTGTTGTTTTAATAACGTTTAAAAATTGGGTTTAATTTTATGAGGGAAAGCTAGCTTTTTGCTTATTTCAATGATGTAATGTTAAAATGATTTAAGGACATGTTTGATTCAATACTTTCAGATACTTATCTTACTTTTTGTTACAATATTTTTATGTTTAATATCTTATTTAGCAAATGAAAATTTTTAATAGTGTTATTATTTATATTATTGCTTTATAGATTCCAATTGATTTTGGCGACGGGAGCAGTGAACATGTTGCCTAGAAAAGCTTGACAAGAAAATAAATTAGGACCCTTCCTTTTTTGGAGTAAAGTGACCTGTATAGAATATAAAGATGGAAGTTGATACAAAAGTAACTGAAATTTTACAACAAGCAGCTGATGGACAAGAAATTATCCTAGAAACTGAAGAAGATTGCGAAGATGGTGAAATTGAAGAAATTGTTGAAATCATTGAGGAAATTGAAGAAGTAGACGAAGAACATGAGGTAGAGCAAGTTGAGGAAGTGGAAGAGGTCGAGCAAATTGAAGAAGAGGAAGAAGAAATTCATGAAGAACCAATTTTGCACAAAACTAATGGTCTTGAAGTGCAAGAAGAAATTAGGGAAATTGGAAACAAAAAAGTAAGTAACTAATTTTTTAAAGAATTATTTTGTTGTTTTTTTCATTTTGCAATGCTCTGAAAAGTGATTTAATACCTTTAAACTGCTTGAAAGTTTATCATTCACCTTTATTCAAATTTATACAATTAAATTAGAATGAAATTTCACGATGTATTAGAATATATATACTATATATATATCTGTAAATTTACCTACGTAATTATTATTAATATTTATAAACAAAATTGTTAATATTTTCTGAGGCTTTAGTTATTTTAATAATAATAAATTAATAAAAAATTCATTTATTTACAGCAAATTGTATATACTACTGTTCATCAATCCGCTAATCAAGAAAAATCTATTAGTCAAATTCAGTATGATGCATCAGCTGATTGGGAAGATGAAGAATATGAACAAGAAGATCAAAATAATAAGGTAATACATTTAGAAGAACCAGGTGATCCTGAAGATTATAATACATATGCAACATATAATAACGAAGCAGTTACGGAAGTTATTAATGTTGAAGAAGAAGGAACAGAAAACTCCAGGACACAAGTAAATTATGAACAAAGTGTAAGTCAAGGAAATAGTGCAGATGGAGAAGATTGTCAACCTGAAATTGTTCAAAATTCAGAAAATAATTTAGTTTATACAGTACTAGGAACTAAAAAGCAAGTAAAATTAGCAGAAGAAAATAAGACAGATGTGGAGTTTGTAGAGGTGATTACAGTTTTATATCTAATTGTAAAGTTTTTATATAGATTAAGGCTTTGTAAATAGTTGTTAATATTTAAAGAATTTCATAATTCTTTTCAATTCCAACTGTGAATTAAAATATCATATTAAGTTTTATTATAACACTTATTTTATTATTATTTTAGGTTCAAAGGTATAGAGATGATAATTTACCTGACGATGGGACTATCTACTATGCAGTAAATGATGAAGATGGAACTTATGTTCAAGCTGTAGAAGAAAATCAAGAACAATACCAATATGAAAATGAACAACAACCAATGGAAGAAGACAATCAAGAATGGGAAGCGTCAAATCAAAACCCAGAGAATCAACAAGAGGAGGTAAAATACTTTTTATAAACATTGTATTTAATAATTAATAAAATTTAATTTAATGATTATTTTAATCTTGAATACAAGATGGAACAAGACCAAATATTCCTACATGAAGACGAATATGGACAATTATATTTTAAAAATGAACATGGACAGCTCCAACCAGTTTATCTTACACCTGATGGAAATTATGCTATAGCAGAAAATAGCAGTGATGAACAAGATAGCCAGGAAGGTGTAATAAATCAAGTACAAGAGGAACAAACAGATACAGACAATTACGTACTTCCAGATTTGGATGTAAAACAATTTACTTCTAAAAAGGTATATTACATACTTTCAAGTTATCTAAAACAATTAATTACAAGTAATTAATAAAAATAGACATTTATAAAATACCAAATTTTTCTACAGCGTGTGACTGAGCCTCCTCAAGAGGTTGACAATGATGACAGTACAGTAACAATATCATTAATAATATCAGAAGATGAACATGGACAAAAACGAACTCAAGTAATAATACCAACTCAACCTGACTCAAAGTGTGACATATGTAATAAAACGTTTAAGTCTTCTTTGCAACTACTCAAACATAACAGATTAAAACATGCTAGAGAAGAAGACATTACGACAAGAAATTTCCCTTGTGATTTGTGTCCTAAAAGGTATATTTACTAATTTTATTTTTTTCACTAGATAATAGAACGCACTTGTAAATAGAAATTATTATATGAAAGTTTGGATATTATGGTTTAAAAGATATTTAATTGATTAGTAATAATAAAATTATTAAAAAATAAATAAATTTTCTATTATAGATTTACTGATCAGAATTCTCTGGCTCGTCATCGAAAAACTCACACTGAAGCTCGACCATTTCAATGTTTGGAGTGTCATAAATCTTTTGCTACAGCCAATTCACTTCGGAATCATTTGACAATCCACAATCCAGATTCTCAACCACTACCTTGTATTTACTGCGGGCGCCGATTTTCGGACAAAACTACTCTAATGAAACACGAACAGTCACATTTAGCTGGTGAAAAAAGGACACATGTTTGTGACATTTGTCAAAAGTGTTTTACAAATCCTACAGATTTGAGCATTCATAAAAAGAATCACGACCCAGATAGAAAATTTGACTGTGAAGTTTGTGGACGAGAATTCAATCGATTAAATAATTTGCAACGTCATATGATGGTACACCAACAGGTAATTTAATTAATTAATTTTATTTTTTATGCAATTAAATTCTAATAATTTAATTGATGAGACTTCGGTATATGGGACTTTTTACGTGACGTTATTTACTAATATTTAATTTTATATACTTATCCTTTAATCTCGTTTGTTAAAGCTTAAAATTGAAAGATTAATTATATTTAATATTTAACATTTTAGCAAGGAGCAAGTGAAGAAATATTGTCTTGCAATGTTTGTGGTATAACGTACAAATTTTCGAGTTCTTTGACTAGACATATGGTTACAACGCACATGAATCCTGAAAAACTCCGACAACAAGCTGAAGAACAAAGGAGGAAACGTGAAAATAATTATCGTCGTTATCTAGAAAACCGAAAAACGTACGAGACCCAACAACCAAAAAGGGCTTATCGTCGTTCGGGTGGCAGAATAATGGATGATGATGATGATGACGATGACGAAGAAGCTGACTGAATGACAGGTTCTAAATGAAATGACTGGTTGTACTAGTCTAAAAGACGAAAACTAAACCTATTGCATCAATATTTTTTAATTAACTTATTTTTAATTTTGAAAAAGAAATCGAACCAATTTTTTAAAGAAAATAATTGTAAACAAAATAAAACTGAAATGTAAGTTAGTGAGAAAATCATAATTGTAATTCCTTATAGAAATTTATCTATAAATGAATAATTTTTTCAAAAAAATATGTAGAATATTGTAATAAATAGAATTTCACTCTAAGATTATATTCTTAGTATAAAAAAAAAACCATAAAATTAAATCAAAGTAATTTGTTTTGTTTAACTTGGATAGTTTTTTTTCTTAAAGTTAAATATCAATTAATATTTTTAAATTATATATAATTTTTAAATAATGCAGATTTTCGCCAAATGTATGAATGTAAAAGTATGTATAATAATATTCATTTATTTAAGGCAAATAATATGTCTTTTGTGTATTATTTACATAATGTTTCCAGAGACTTGTAATAAGCATATTTTATGTCATATTCCATGTCGTACCAGTAATTTACAGCAATGCAAGCGTGTGATTGCTTTACGTGATGAAACCATAGTGAAGGCAAATAAAGAATATCTCCTTTACTTACTTTAACACTGATTGTTGTAGCATTTTTATACCTTGGATACCTAAAATTAAATAATTATGTAAAATTAAATATCTTATGTATTAAAGAAGTTACTAACTTTTCATAATCAGGTTTTAGTGGATCAATAGCAATCCAGGGTATCAAGTCAGTTGTGTGTCCATTTTGTATTTTATCATCTTGCATTTCTGAAAAGTTAAAATTTTCAGTGGTTTTAATGGGTTCTGTGATCCATTTTCCTTTTTCAATTTCCTTGTAAGTGGCAGTAGGATATGTTTTATATGGAATCCATGGTAAGTCAGTTGGTGGATGCAAAATGAATTCTTTTTCTCCCGAAACCACGCAGTACATATTTTCATAAGGATCTTTATGCACTAATAAAATATGCACGAACATTAATGAAAGAATTATGAGTATATAGATAAAGAGAAAACATGATAAATTTTAATGTTATAATAAATCAAAAGTATGTTAATATATTCAATAAAAAATAATGAATATGAATTTAAAAAATTTCACAAAAACAATTAACTTCTTTATAATAAATAATAATTAGCAGTATAAAAACAATAATAACATTAAAAAATAACACTTGTAAAAAAAAAAATGATTTAACAGTATTACAAATTATATATTACAAATTCTTCATATTTTCTCAAAATATTAAGTAGATATTACTTGATGTTATAGCTCTCTCATCACCCATCCAAAAGTTTATAGCATCTGGCTTCACCCTAAATGCTTCTGTTGCCCAGGCTATATCACTGTCAATGTCTCTCCAAAGTTCAGAAAACTCTTCAAAATTAGAATTTTGCTTTTGGATATAAAAAATACTATTATCACAGGGATTCTCTAAAGTCTCTAAAAATGCTTCCATGGTCATACGTCGTTCTTCTGGTATCACAAAATATTCTTTGTCACTAGTGCCGGATAAAGTTTTTTCTTTGGATACAGCATCTGCATAACCATTTGGAGTAACAGCTACATCTATTAATTTATCACCTAATTTTTCTTTGAAATATGGTGCACTCCATTTATCTATAGCCTTCCAATGCTTTATACCACCTCGGATGATTACTGGTACATTTTTTGATACATAATTTCTATAAAAATCCAATGGTGACAAAGATTCTTTAATTTCTGTCACTTCTGTTGGTATATAAAGTTCTGAAAGATTTTTTACATATTATTAAAATATGATGTTAAAATTAAACAAAACTTTTATTAATCTTTTGAAAGATAGATCTTATTTTAAAATATAATTAAAACTAAATGAATTATGAAGACTATCCACAATATTTACTAAAGAAAACTATTTTTATTATTAATTTTTAATTATATTTTCAAAAAATTATCTTATTATTTAATTTAACAATTATTATAAACATTAAAAATAGTTATATATAAGCAAACCTTTAGCTTCTTGAGAAAGTGTATGAAAGGCTTTTTCAATCTTATCTTCTGTAGATTCACACATTTTTAAATTAGTAATTAACAGTAACAGTAGTCATGAAAATGTATGTTTTCCTACACATCAACTATTTAAAAAATGATGATGTCCATGACTCCACGTGGGTATAAAGCACACGCATAAATAGATCGATATTTTATATATTTTACATATATTTATAGATATATTTATAGATAAAAATGCTCTTTTTAATATTACATCAACATTTTTCTTCCTATTTTTTCATTGTTATAATAAATATTATTTAAAAAGTAGTGATAGAAAAATATTATCGATCAGCTGATCGTGTTTACTTTTTCATGTTCTTGAATGAAGTTGTCAATTTGTAGTAAGTATAGCAGTCTGCAAGATAATTTCATACATTTCCATTCATAAAGTTGGCACGACTATTTTGATCTTTGCTATGTTAACTTCAGACTTTCAGAGGTTATGTTATGTAGCCGTTGTATTCTGCTACTTGCTATCTATATAGCACGTTGCTTATTTTTTTTGTGGCATAAACAATGCTTAGTACTTGTTATTTGTTAAGAAACTTGAAAGTTGCAAACAAAAGTAAGTTATTGTATCATCTAGAAATTGCATATTAGAAAAATGAAGCAAGATATTTTAGATTTGTTGAGAGAGCCTCAAATGACTAAAATTTGTGCTCCTATGGTTAGGTACAGCAAGTAAGTGGAAATGTGTATTTTCCTAATAATTAACTTATAATATCGATTTTTTTATTTTCAATATTTTAATAAATAATTTTTAGATTACCATTTCGGACATTAGTTAGAAAGTATGACTGTGATATTTGCTTTACTCCAATGATCTTGGCCGATTCATTTGTTCAATCATCAAAAGCTAGAGATAGTGAATTTTCAACAAGTGAAAATGACAGGCCATTGATTGTTCAATTCGCAGCCAAAGATCCAGATGATTTTGTTGCAGCTGCAGAAATGGTAGCACCGTATGTAAAATTTTTAATATTCTTTCATAACTTTAGAAATTTTATCAACCTGTACTTGAATTGCTAATATTTATTCAATAGTTATTCAGATGGTGTTGATTTAAATTGTGGTTGTCCTCAACGCTGGGCCATGAAGGATGGATATGGTGCAGACTTACTAAGTAAACCTCAACTTGTTAAAGATTTAGTTTGTCAAGTTAGAAACCGAATACCAAAACCATTTACTGTTTCTGTGAAGATACGTCTTCTTAAAGACATTAAAAAAACTATTGAACTAATTCAAGCCATTGAACATGCTGGCTCTTCTTTCTTGACAGTACATGCAAGAACACCGGAAATGAGAAATGAACCTATTGACTTAGAAAATTTAAAATTAGTAAAAAGTTGTGTACAGTTACCAGTCATAGCTAATGGGAATGTTAGATGTTTTGAGGATGCAAAAACGCTATATGAAGAATCTAATTGTAATGGAATAATGGTTGCTGGTGGACTTTTAACAAATCCTGCTTTATTTTCAGGGTATGTCAATACTCCTGTAGAATGTGTTCAAGACTGGCTTGATATTTCATCAAGCATTCCTACTCAATTTTTATGCATGCATCATCATCTTGTTTTCATGCTTGAAAAAGTATTAACAAAACAAGAAAAACTAGTGTTCAATGTTCTTAACAATAAAAGTGACGTTTATGACTTTCTCGAAAAACGTTTTGATATAACTCCAAGAACGTTTTCTAAAGAATATGAATTGACCAAATGTGAATATCAAATTTTACCAAGAAAAATTGTGAAAAAAAACAACTTTGATGATGATTCTACTGTAGGTTTAGAAAATCTTTTCATATAGAATTTATAAATAAACTATCAATTTCAGTATTTTTTTTATGCAATTATATACTGTAAATAAACTTGTATAATATTTTACTTTTTTAAAGTAAGAAATATTTGTATTTTTTAGGATTTAAAAATTTATTTAAATAATGTAAATAAAAAGACATTTTTATAATAATTAAATGGATTTATTTTGAATTAGGTGCAATGATACCAATGTGATGTTTAAAAGCTTTCTTGCTCTTATATCTTTTACTCCCTTTTACACAAACTCGTTAGCGATTTAAAGATACAATAAATGCAGATGTTTTTGACGTCATTTTTTTTTTAATTCGTGATAAATTTCGAAGGAAAAAAGTATCTCGCTGGCAGTACAGAGCATCGATCAAAACTTCGGCTTAAGTTATGAACAATATAATCGCTAAGGGAACGTACCATTACTTAATAGTATTTGGTAAATGCGACTTAACGCACGCCTTTATCGATTCATTCCATCTTTTTAGAAACAAAGACAAATCAGCGCATTAAGGAGCTCTGGAATAATATCTCACTGTGTCGACAAGAATAACGGAATAAGTCTATTTGGCGCATCGACTAAATGACCTCGTTTCACTGCTTAAGGGACATCCCTGGTGTAAATATATTTATGAAATTTTACGAGAACTCATTTAATTGTTATCCTTGAATATAATAATTTATTCACCAATAGATATTTTCTTGTATTTTTAAAAAACTATAAATAAATAAAACGTTTAAGTAAACGTTTACCGTAACGTTCAAAAGAAACGTTTTTAAATTTTAGAAATTTATAAAATTTTACATAAAAATATTGGCACCAGAGTAAAGCGATTGCTTTGACATTTCTTTTTACATCACCTTCTATAGAAGGACTTACACAGATGCGAAGATTTGAGAAAAATACTGACATCTTTTTTATTTTTCATTTACAACAGTTACAGTTTTCCTACATGTCGAGCGCATGTGCCAAAAAGGTACACTTCCATTACTCTCGAGGGCGGATACAAAAAAAGACATAAATAATACACGGCTTCCTCCATTGCTTTACACGGAATACGGAATTACATTTTCCATCACACACGTCTCCTCTGTTTCGTCCAGCGATAAGCTTTCACTATGCGAATAATCCTAGCGAGGAATCATCATTGAGTTATACAATAAACATTTGAAACGTTTTCTTTTCTTTTACTAGCTCCACCTCTTTGGCTTGTGGACTTGTGACTGACCGTATATAATATAAATTATGTGTATATATACTTTTTTCTTTAATTTATTTATAATTTAGTAATGTTGCTTCGAGCATTTTAGAATCTTCGTAAAGTTTATTACTTTGGCTTACATAAAACAATTATCTCTTAAAAAGTTTTGCTTTTTCATTAAAAAATAAGTAACAAGTAGAACAGGTTAATTTACATGTTGCACATCTGATAAGAAAGTTACGTTAAAATTATCTGAATAGTTTTACAGAGATTCTAACGTGCTTGAGCGAACTATCGATTACTCACTCTGTACATTCGCGCGCTCGATTCGATTCACGTTCCCCTCATGGTAATATTATCATGGACTTTAGTGAGATTAATTTTTTTTATCAACGGAATTTTAGTTATACCTTTGTTTTCTAAAATTTGCATAAAAATATTTTGAACAAATATTTTTTGTCTATTATTTGTTTGCCTACCGCAACATTTTTTGAAGATAAACAATTCATTTTCAATTTTCTGAACAAAATTTAACATGCATCTCTATTTTAATTCAAATAACGCAGAAAATTGTGGAGGCGCTTCGAATCATTACGCGCTTAACTGTACACACTTAAAATAAACGATCGAACTAAATAGAAAATACAAATTGCATTGAATGACTTTCACAAATAATAAATAATAATCGGAAATAAATTATCTAACGCAGTTTTGTTGTTGTAGACACAGTTGTAGTTTACGTATATTCTTAAATCTTTCTTTCGATTCGCACGAATCTTACGAACTTTGTACACTCACATAAAGAAAAAATGTAATACACAGAGTTCAGCCTTAGAACAGACGTATCGACGATGATTTACAACTTTGACCAGTTTTCTTTTTTACTATTTACAAAATAAAAACGCACAAATTTAAACATACAGACTCCTTAGCAGTTGCACGGACGCTGGCGTATTTTACGCAACAGTACAATGAAAAGAAAAATGCTTAAGACTTTTCAAATAGTTTCAATACATTAAAAAAATTTACTTTGTGTTTTCAAAAACAACTCGCACTCATCAGAAAAAAACGCCAAATTCGTCACCTGACATCCTTTTCCATCTCCTCCCTGCACTTTACCCTCAGTCCTCCAAAAACAAGTGCACGAGGGAAAAAACGTAAAAAAGATCAGGCGTTGGCGTCCGAGCGGCCGTTAATCAAAGTCCCTTGTTATTACATCAGAGTGCGAGCTAGCCCCCCTCCGAATTAATCGTCCCTCTCTGCAAACTACTCGGAGGCTGCACGCGCCGCAAGAACGCACGCACAGCCAGGGCGCAGATTTAATTATTCACGCGTAATTACGGCTCCGCTTCCGCGCAACTGCTTTATCTGCCGCGCGCGCGCTCTCTCTCCTTCTAGTGCCTCTCGTCCTCGCGCATCTCGAGGGGGCTAAGTGAGAGGCCGACCAGCGCGTATATATACCTTGGGAGTCGCTTAAACCCCCCAGCCCTCGGGTACTAATTGACTAGCATCGTTCACTTGCTCCGTCTTTCTCTCTTTTTATTTCTTCCGCGTATCGCTCGCTCTCGTTCATCCCTTACGAGAATGTTGCTGTATTTTTCATGTGGAGTGTGTATAAAAGTTCGAAGAGGGCTTCGGAGTGTATGACAAGTTTTTGGTTGAAGTAAATCGTATTTTATACGAGATGTGAAATGAATTTTTTCGCGACAATTAGTTTGTATTTAAATGATATATAGATATTAGTATGATGATGGATGCCAATCGGTTTTATACCTTATAAACATATGTATTAAATTAAAATTATTAGTTCATTATTTGTGCAAAAAATTAACGTTTTATTTATTATTCTAAATTACCTACTAAGTGATAATCTATAAATTATATTATGCATTTGATTTTTTATCTTAATATTTTTTTTATATGTAGACTTTATAATCAAGAGAAAAGAAAAACTCAAAGAATCTTTTTTCCTAGGTCGAATCTAATAAATCTTAATAAGTTTAAAGCACATTTCAAAATAATATTTAACATACACATAATCTTTAATATATACATTAAAAATTATTTTATGAGACTTACAGTAATACTATATTTCTAAGGTGTAATACTCATTGATATTTATATTCCATCAACATGAAATATTAAGTACAATTTTACAGCAAGTAGCCGAAGAAAGAATTTAAACTATGTTAAACATTTTAATTTCAACCAAAAACTTTCAAACATCCAATACACATTATCGAATGTTCCACTCCAAATAAAACACTTCAAGAATTCAAGACTCCAAGATAATCGCGAAAAACAAGTAAGGCTTTATATACCTTAAGTTACTTTCTCCGTAAACGATGACGCGACAAAGCAGCGCGAGTTTTCCTCTGGCCGAGTGCAAAAAGAGAGAAAGCGAGCTTTTAATTAGCCAACTCCTTGAAAGCATCCGAGCCTTTGCTCGCACCCGAGACGGCGGCGCTTTTATATTTCATACACATCCCGCTCCTCAAACGTCGCTCTCCAACGCAGCTTATCTAAATAAATACAAACAATGACAGTTAAATAATAACTTAAGAACACAGTAAAGGTATTTCGTTACTCTGCTTTACAGACAACACATCGCGCGGCTCCTTTTTATTATCGACGCGACGAGTTCATTATCTACGCTACCTTCGCTTTCTGCACACACACGCGTGTACTTTTCGGAAATGAGCGAGTACAATTTTTTTTTTCGTTCAGCTTATCGCCTAGGTCGTTACAATTTTTTCCTCTTTACTTCACTTACAGTTTATTCTTTGCGCCTGTAGGGTTTAAAAGTAAATGCGCGGATAGCTCGAGCGCTTCTTTCAGGAGTGGGCAAACGTCGTCGATCTCAAGAGCGATGGTTAATTAAGGGTTTACTAAAGAAAAAAAAAATCGAGAGCCGCCAGTCAGAAAGTCGAAAAACTAATGCTATCAATCAGCGAGTTTAATTATATCTTGTTTATCGGGAAATTCCATCTGAAGAAAGTACTTTGCCGGCGGCGATCAAAAAGCGAGCTAATTAAATTCCTCGAGTAAGAAAGCAAAAAATTCTGAAATTTTGTTTTCGCGCTAGTAGAATTTTTAAATAAATTTTCGCCAGTTTAACGATGCAAATTCACGAAAATTATTTAGCCTCGCTCGCGGAATGAGCTTGCGATTTAACGAAGTAAAATATTCCGACGTTCCGGCGAAAATTGAATGTAACAGAAATGCTGATTGCAAGCTGCTTAGAACGCGAAAGGGCAATTAAATTTCTCGCTACTAATTTAAATTTTCCAATAAAACCGACGCTCCCGCTTCAAAAGCAGCAACTACCGCCAAGAAAAAACCAACCACCTCAACGACGTTTCCCACCCTTAAAAAAAGGGAAAAAAGTCATCGCTCGCAGTAACAAAATTTCTTTGAACAGAAAATCACGGCGCTCGCAGAAAGTCAGAAAAGACGCGGGCTCAAAGGCGCCCACGCCAAAGAGAAACAATACAGTGTACATCTAATTCGAATCGCGCTTGCGCGGGCAGCTTACTTACACACACTGACTGTACATATTTACAAAGTCTATGATACAGAAAAATATTTCCGGGGGGGAGGGGATCGTTACAACGCAGGCCTGAGCACGATATACAGCTCTTTCTCTCTCTGTCTCTCCCGTATGATCATATCAGTCTTGTCGGCCCTATCTCTCCGCTTCGTCCCTCCATACTCTCCTTAAGGCTCCTTTATGGCTATTAGTCGCACGCATCCTCCTCTGCGCTCTTCTCTCCTCTGCGTCTGCTCGTCTCTTCTTCTTCATTATTATTTTTTTTTTCATTTTCTATATTACACGAGAGAGAATATCTTTGGCATTTATCCTTCCGGCGAGCGGGCCGCTGGCAGCGGCGCGCACAGGGGCAGAGCTGGACAGACGAGGCAGAGGCGCTATCAGCAGGCGAGCAGCCTGCCGCGCTGGCCGCCGGCGCAGAGCTGGAGCTCGCTGGCTTCGCGTTACGTGGCCCTCGGGTGGCCGTAGGCGAAGCTGACCTCGCGCCGCGGATAGTACGGGTGCATCAGGTTGTACATGACCGCGAATATCGTGCAGGCCGCGTAGACGCCGAGGGCCACCCACCAGAGCAGCTGCTCGTGGAGGCGCTGCTCGAAGTTCTTGAGGACGAGGAGGCCGATCGTGAGGCCGGCCAGGGCGCCGGTCAGGTGGGCCACGTAGGAGACCGGGTCGCCGACGTGCTGTTCCGCTGCGTACCTGTCGTAGATCGCGAAGCCGACGTCCGCGCTCGCTGGAACAGAAATTTAAGGGCTTGGTTAGTTTGGGTTTGGTTAGTTGTGGTGGAGATAATTTGATGGGTGATGTTGGGTGGTTTTGGTGAAGGGTTTCGAAAGGGTTTGATTGGAATTTTAATTTTTCGTTAATGTTAAATGGTCACTTGTTTATTGTTTCAATTAGAAACTGAAATCAGTACAGCCTAAAAAGGAAAGGATTAGTCGCTAAGCATAAACGATTAAAGCAAGTATACCAAAAAATAATTAACCCAATTCATTCCTAAATAGCTCACTCTTTCAGCAACAAGCCTCGAGCAAAGGAAAAGCCGAAGAAAATCGCCTCGTCCGAGTTTTCACCCTGGCCTGTAATCCCTTCGTTCGGCGCGCGCGCGCGACCTTCTCCTTTGAAAACCGAGAAAAAGAGAAGGAAGCAGCCGGCGCCTTTCAAATTAGCGAGAGCTCGAAAAGAAGCCTCGCGTTCGCACGCGGACAGCACTGGAATGGTAAAGAGATTTTTCCGTTGTTGCAAAAGGCACACGCGCACGAGCTGGCGTGTGCCAAAGGGACGGGAGAGCAGAAGAGATGCTAATGAGGGAGAAGCGGACGAATTCGACGGAAATGATAGAGAGGACTGGGAGGAAAGTAGGTAGAGAGGGAGAGAGCCGCGAGGCAGAGATCTTCAAATGCAATTTTCGCGCGTCAAAGGAGCGGAAAGGGCGAGGTATGGAGGCTGATTTCTTTTGACTTTTTCTCTGGATGCTTTTTGAGGCGCGCGAGAGGAAAGCCTGTCTTATTGTGGATCTCGTCCTTTTTTTTTTCTTTTTGGAGCTTGAATTGGAAAATAAAATTGTAAGTTGAAGCAATATTGTCGGATTATATGGGACGTGGACTGTTGTTGTTCGTAAATATGCGACTGAAAGGCAGAAACTGTTGTAGTGATGCAATATTCAAACATATATTTATTGCATTAAAAAAATACAACTTCGAGCAGATTAAAAACGTTAAAATTGACTTCGGCTTTTAACTTAATGTAATTGTCGCAATAAATGGTATAAATAAAAAAAGATGGTGCTATAATATTGATTATCAATATACATAATCAAACGCGCTTGTAATGGCTTATAAAACACTCGAATCGATTAAGGTAAAAGGGTGGCAAATTCCCAGTGAGCTTCAGTCGTTGCTTAGTAATTCAGTGCAGCAAATAGCAAATTAAAAATGAAATTTACCAATATGTTTGTATCTATAGTATTTGAAGTTTTATCAGTTACAAAATTTTCATTGGGCAGTAGTTATAATATGGAGATCCGAATATATTCAAAACATATCAGTGTTAGTTCGATAGCTCAGGTAAAATAATCTCATTTAAATATTAAATCATTAATTTTAAGCAGACATGAATCTTAAATTCACAGTAAAATAATTTGTTCCAAGTAGCGAATACTGAACAAGTGTTTTCCACAAAGAAATGAACCAATAATTATTATAAGAAACAATAGTTACTTTCAAATCAGTGATCACTTTTTACAAACGTCGGTAGTGGGTCTACTGAATTTGGAAGAATCGGATAATATTAACGAATACATTAAAAGCAGGAAGCTTTACAGACTAAACGAGAGTGACGCATTATTCACATCTTATCCTGTGAAAAAGTTCGTCATTGCCGAATTCAACTTGGACTCTCTAAGGCTCGCCCTTTACAAAATTAAGCACTCTATTTGGTGGAATCAGCGAGGCTATTATATCCTCGAGAATATACAAACGAGGAATACTTGCGAAAGCGCCCGTTTGTATTTACAGCTTTTATGGAATTTCGGAATTCTTTCCGCTGTTTTCGTATGTCACGAGTCAAGTGATGTCTTTACCTACACATTTAATCCTTTTATACCACGAGCTCCAAATATCTGGAAAATGGTCGAGTCTCGTAATCTGATTAATGGACATCCGTTCACCTTGTTCAGGAAGTTGTATGAACCATTAGAAGGTATTTATTTACCAATTTTAACAATTTCGCACCTATATTTAAAACAGCATCCATTTCCTATCTTTCAGATTTATCTTCCATTTGTGACACATTAAAATTCGATCGAAGATGGAATCTCGGCGGTCATCCAGTGAATATTGTTGGGTTTGTCGTCGGAAATGTTAACCCTTATGACGAGCAGCACACCACTAGTATCAAAATTCGCGGCTTTTCTGGCATGCTCTTCGACATACTCTGGCCAAAGCTGAACGCGAGCGTAAACTTCGTACTATCGGACAAGTCGAGGCAAGGGATCATCGACGAAAATGGTGTGCCCAGTGGCATTCAGCGTGACGTACTTTATGGTCGTTATGATGTGCAATTAAATTGTGAGCTTCAGCGTGACATCTGGCGCAACCAGATGATCACCTACGTACTCTCGGGTGTATGCTATGTGGCACGCAAAGAACTTATCCAGGTGAACAAGTATTTTTTCGCTATGTTCTCGCCAGAGATCTGGTGCGCCATTATTACAACATTCATCGCTATTGTAATAGTGTTCAAGTGCATGGTCGGTGAGTCCTATGCGAATCTTGGTCTCGAGATACTACGAGCCCTAACAGGAGTGAGCATTATTTATAAACCCGAGGGCAGTACTCACAGGGTAATATTTGCCGGATTTGTCATTTTGTTCATGTCTGCGAATTTCATCTTCCAAGGCAAGCTCAGCGCATTGCGCACCGCACCGCTCTACTCCAGTGACGCGAAATCATTGGCTGATCTCATAAGTCGTAAATATACGGTATACAGTGAAGAACAGTACTACCAGTACTTTTCGGACAACGAGTATTCGGATAAAATGATGATCGAAGGCTCGACTAGAGACTGTATCGAGTTAATGAAAACGAAGACTAAGGTGGCCTGCGTCATTGACTGTTGCACTGGGCCATTAAACGCGCCCACTGGCAAGAGTCTATTTGTCGCGCCTGAGGAAGCTTACAGAAGGTTCTACGTTTACGTGGTGCGCGACGATTTTTATTTACGCGAGACCGTGGAGACGATGCTGAAGAGGCTTTACGAAACTGGTGTCCTCGAATACATTAAGATATGGAATTTACACAGACTGGGACTGATTCAGGAAAGGACCGACTGGAATGATGACGATGATTATGTTATCGAACTGTACGAGATAGCATTTGCTTTTACATTTTTATTGTATGGTTTAAGCTTTTCAGGTTTTGCGTTTCTGGTTGAGGTTTTTCTCAATTGGATCAACGTGCATGCTGAACAATTGATTAAAATGATGATCATACGTATGCAATGTTAGAAATTTGAGAATAATAAAAATATGTCCTTTATACTAAGCGTGCGTTTTTAATTTCCAGTTATCCAATATCGATTTAATTCTTACTTAAACATTTCCCCTTACTTGTAAAATGTAAATCATCAAAAGCTAGATCTAGAAAAAGAAAACTGTAGTACAGAAGATTACAATTTTGTAACATGCCGAATAGCAAATTCGACTGTCTTTTTCTACTCGGAATTAGGCATGGGTTTACGACAAAATTTATTAATATTTTATTGAATAAAGTAGAAATTTATCAGTTTTCTAAACTTCATGCCAAGCTTCAAGCGATAAATGATAATAAAACATTTTCACGAATTTGTATCTAGGTACCAAAGGCGTGTCGCCTAAGAATAAGGTATAGTTATAAAGAATGCATGAGTAAGTGACATTAAAAACTTTGCACCATTCAATTTTCAAATAAAAGTAGGATTTATTATCAATAATTGGCAAAGCTTCTTAGAAGTTAAATATATTTAAAAACTAAAGTATCGATAGTCGGGCATTGATATGATGGAAAAGTGAATGAATTCGACGAACATGATAGAGAGCTAAAGGAGGTACAGAACTTCAAATGTAATATTTGCGCATAAAAAGAGCGGAAAAGGCGAAGTATAAAGACTGCTTTCCTTTGACTTTTGCAAGGGTAATTTTTTATGTGGAAGAAAAAGCCAGACTTATTGTAGAACACGTCTTCTTTTAGTGTTTCAAATGGAAAATAAAATTGTAAATTAAAATAATATTTTTAGATTATATTATGGCATGATTTAAAGCTATTATTTTCAAGAATGCGATTAAAAGGCTGAAACTATAGTAGCACGCTTTATAAAAAGAGAAGCTCTTAAAAAATATTTAAGTTAACTTCGGCTTTTAACTTAATATAATTCTCGCTGCAAATGTTTTAATTGAAAAAATGATAGTACTAAAATATTGATTATCAATGTGTACATATGCGAACAATATTAAAATTACTTTTAATCAAATTATGTTACAAGTGCAACAATAATACTGTTTCAGTCGTTTATTAATACTTCTGTACAGCAAATACCACATTTAAACTCTACAACTACAACTAGAAATATTGTCATGATGAAGTTACTTGCCAACATGTTTATACCCATTGTACTTGAAGTTTTTTCGGTTAAAGTATTTTCATTGGGGGCTAATTACTTTAGTGATAATTCTGAAGCTCAGGTAAGACAATGCTTTATTAAATCATTAATTTTAAGCAGGCATGAATCAGAAATTTACGTATTAAAATCACTTTTTCTAAACAGAGTATTCTGAACAAGTGTTTTCCAGAAAAAAATGAGCCGTTAATAATTATCAAAAACAAGAGTTTCCCTCACATCAGTAATCGCTTTTTACAAAGAAGCGTAGTAGGTTTGCTTAATTTAGAATTATCTGATAATATTAATGAATATACCAAATACAGGAAGCTCTATAGACTAAACGAGAGCGACGCATTATTCACATCATATCCAGTGAAAAAGTTCGTCATTGCCGAATTCAACTTGACCTCTCTGAAGCTCGCTCTTTACAAAATCAAGCACTCTATTTGGTGGAATCACTGCGGCTATTACATCCTCGAAAATACGCAAACGCGGAATAGTTGCGAAAGCGCTCGTTCGTATTTAGAGCTCGTTTGGAGTTTCGGAATTCTTTCGGCTATTTTCGTATGTCACGAGTCAAGAGGTATCTTTACATACATATTTAACCCTTTTATACCTTGGGTTCCAAATATTTGGGAAAAAGTCGAGTCTTACAATCTGAATAATGGTCATCCTTTCACCTTATTCAGGAAGTTGTACGAAGCATCAGAAGGTATTTATTCATAATTTTCACAGATTCACACATCTATTCGAATCAGCAGTCATTTTCTATCTTTCAGATTTATCTCCTATTTGCCAAACTCTAATGTATGATAAAAGATCAAATCTCGGAGGTCATCCGATAAAAATCATCGGCTTCCCTGACGGAAACGAGAATCCTTACGATGAACACGCCAAAGGTATCAAGATTCGCGGATTTTCTGGTCATGTTTTTGACGTAATCTGGTTGCATCTGAATGCGAGTGTGAACTTCATGCAGTCCGAGAAATCAAGACGAGGGATCATTGACAAGGAAGGTGTACCCAGCGGCATTCAGCGCGATGTACTTTATGGTCTCTATGACGTGCAGATGAATTGCGAGCTTGAGCGGGGAATTTGGCGAAATGAAATCCTCACCTACGAATTATCGGGTCTCTGTTACGTGTTACGTAAGGAACTTATCCGAATGAGAAGATGCATCTTTGAAATATTCTCACCACGGACTTGGTATGGCATGACGACCTCATTGATAGCGATCATAATGGTATTGAAGCATATGATGGTAATTTCCTACGTTAACGTCAGCATGGAGGTGCTACGATCCTTAACGGGTGTGAGCATTTTATACAAGCCCGAACGCAGTACGCACAGGGTCATATTAGTTGGATTTGTCGTTATCTTCATGTCTGCGAATTTCATCTTTCAAGGTAAGCTTAGTGCCCTGCGAACCGTGCCGGCGTATTCCAGCAATGTGAAATCGCTGGATGACCTGATAAATGACAGATATGCGGTGTACAGCGTGATAGAAAATAACCAGTATTTCTCGGGCACTGAATACGCAGATCATCTGAGTAGTATAGGTTCGATTAAAGACTGTATTGAGCTTATAAAAACAAGGGACAAGGTTGCCTGCATTATCGACTGCTGTACCGGTAGGTTTGAAGTACCAATCAGCAAGAGTTTACTCATCTTGAATGAAGGAGCTTATGAAAAGTTTTTCGTGTTCGTAGTGCGCGACGATTTTTACTTGAGAGAGACCGTTGAGATGATGTTGAAGAGGCTTTACGAAACCGGCGTTCTTGAATACCTTAGTCTGGTGGAACGTTACAGGATGGGACTGATCCAGAAGAAGACCCGTTGGGATGACGACGATGTCGATTACGTCATTGAACTTTACAAAATAGCATTTGCCTTTAGGTACTTAGTCTTCGGGCTGTGTTGTTCTGGTTTTACTTTTTTTGTTGAACTGTTTATCAACTGGATTAACGCGTATGCCGCACAATTACTTAAGATGAGGATAATATGTATACAATGTTAGAAGATTTAGAAAAAATATTAAAAGTCATTTATGCTGATTATGCGTTTTTAATTTCCAGTGTTCCTCAGTTGATTATCATACAAAATCTTTTACTTAATAAAGATTATTCAATTACTAAAAATGAATCGCTTTCCAAAAGCTTAAAAAAAAAATGCGTGAGTCAAGTAACAGATTTTCCATTACTCGTTATAAATAGTAATCATATTAAAGAAAATATTGATTTCAAACTTTTAATTTTGCATCAATTCTCTACCAAGCGAAAGCATACTTAAAGAGTTTAACTGAACTCAACGACTCGGAGTAATATATTTTTCTACACTCAGAAAACTAACTTTCCGACAAGCGCTTTTCTACCCACCCACCTACACTCGGTATTACTTACCCCCACGGCGCGGAGGAATCGGCCAGTGCTCGAGCGCTCGAGTGCTCATTACGCGAGAGCGGACCGCCGGGATAACAATGCGCCCGGCGAGTGGCCACTCGATTTTATTGGCACTCGACGTGGACACACACAAATATACACAGTAGCTCGCGGAAACTGATACGTAGGGTCCTGCTTTGGCGAGAGTAGCCTTTGACGAGAGAAAACAGTCTGGACAACCTTTGCTAAGTATAATTAAAGAATTACTCTGGCTCGGACAAAGAAATGTTTTCTTTCAATTATCATTCGCGCGGGAAAAATAGATCTAGGACGTAGTAATGAACACGAGCGAGTCGAGAGCTTAATCAAGACGAATTTTCATTAGCGAGCGGCAAAAGTATTCCTAAGATGTCGTATATACGTGTGAAAAGGGTCGAGCGGGTGAAAGGCCGGCGTTCACGGTCACGGCAGGTGGTAGTGACAATGGCTGTCGAGCGGGCGACTTTTCATCTATAGAAGGGGACGCGCCGCGACGGAATATTCCAGGCAGACCTGGCGAAAATTGATTTTTCGCGATGTATATTCAGATCGGAGTGCCGCTGGCGCGCGCGACCTCCGCTTCTGCATTGTCTTTTTGCATATAGGCGAGGGTGCTATTATTGTCGTAAATTTTCACGCGCGATTTTTGTTCGTGTTTTATTTTCGATTGATTTTATCTCGTCTCTTTTAGAGGACAAGAAAGTAGCGCTCGCTTAAAATTCAACGTTACGTTTTATGTAATCATTTCTTAAACACTATTTCGCCCCCTCGCTGCCAAACGAAACTCGCAACTTCCTCTTAATGAGCTTTTACTTTCCAAACAAGGTGATTTAATTAATCCAGAAGTCGAAACCGCAGAGAAGAGATGGGGCCGCAGCAGCGCAACGCGAAAGTCTACATCCACAGGGGCGGGCTGGATGCAAACGAATCAAAGTTAAAAAGTTGCGCGAGCTGGTAAGAGAAAAAGGCCGAGCGCGCCCGGCAAATATTTAGCGCGGTCGAAAAGCGCGACTATAGCTCGCTCCGAAAGCTCTCGGAAGCAAAACAAGCCAAGTTCCCGCCGCGACTCGCGAGCAAGAGGAGAGAGAGAGAGAGCGAGCAAACCTAATTCACCTCGCCCGCGGCGCTCTTATCCACTTAATTCGTCTCCCAGCCGCGCAGAAGTTCGCGAATTAGAAGCCCTCTCGTTCTCCCCTATCCTCGCAGCCAGCCGAGGCCCTTTTGCCAGTCCTCGGCGCGACGCGGTTTTGCGTTTTAGCCCGAGCTTGTGTGCCGAAGCGTGCGCGCGGAGCGCGAGAGCTGGATGTATTTTGAGGGAGGAAAATAATGCGCGTCAAGAGGGAAGGATGCTTTTCTCGAGCGCCTGCCGAGGGCTGGAGCGCGCAGTGTTGCGCGAGGCGCTCGAAGGGAATAACTTGTATGCTCGCGAAACTTTTGGCAAGCACGCGGAGAGCGGCTTCTCTGTGATTTGGAAATGGCGGAATTTGAAGTTTGCGGGAGAGCGAGTCGAGTTTAATAAAGAAAAGGTGATTCTTCAGACGGGGAAGCGCGCGAACGGGGGTAATTGAGTTGAAATTCGGGAAGTGCTGGGGGTATCAAGTGTTTGGAAAATTGAAGCGATGTGAACGAGAGGGAAGTGCATGCGGAGAGGCTTGCGTGAAGTTGTTTTGCGCAGGAGTTACGAAATTTAAAAGCGTTGTGAAGTTCGAATTATGTAGGGTAGTAATTTTCAAGATGAAGTTTTGAGTGTCTTAGGTAAATCAGCAGGATGCGCCTATTTGATTCATCAAAATTTTATCAAGAAATCTATCTTTATCATCGTTTTAAAAATCAAAAAGATTTTCAATAAATAGAATAATTTAGAAGCTACAGAAACCAGCGTAAAATTAAAAGATAATCTTTAAATTGAAAATAGATGACGGACAGCAGGGCAAAAGGAAAGCTTAGCCAACAAATTTTAAGGGATGTAAGACTCGTAGTCGAGTTGCACTGTATACATTGTACTCCGAGCGAAGTAGGCCACTCTCTAGTACATCTCTGTATCAGACTTTGCTCCTCTGTTAAGCGCCAGTCTGCGTAGTCTGCTAAATGACGAACCCGCGCGACAAAGCCTCGTCCCGGAACGAGAATACTAGCCTCGAAATACGTAGTAAGGGAAAAAGGCATCAGCGTTCTTCTCGTAACGAAAAATGGTAACATTGTCTTCGAGCGGAAAAAAAGAGTTCAAAACGTAGCGCGCTTTTTGGAAAATAAGACAGGCGTGTAACTTGAGAAATCTTCACAGGCAACCGTTATGAGAAAATAGTTTTTTTTTTAAATGAGGTTTTGGAATTGTTCTTCTGTTTAGTAGCTTTCCAAATGCTTCTGCGTGAAAAAAAATGGCAAAGGCAGAAGAGAAAAAAAAACAAAGCGAAAAACAAAATAATTTAAAACTAAATTAGCACTGGAAATCTCAATGTGCAATAATAAAGCTTATACTTCTTTAATGAACAGTTAAGAGCCTGAGGTATGCATAAATCAAAATCGGATTTCTCAACCAGCGAGGAATGCATAGGTTCGACTTTGAAAAAATAACATTCACCAGTTCGCAATGTTCGAAACGACTTAGGAATTAAAAAGAAATACCTTTTTCGTGGTAGTACAATCGTAAGTTGTCGAACGCACCTTTTCCTTCTACCCAGTTGCGCGAGCAGGCGAGGCTTACGGCCCACACCGGCTTTAGAGCGAACAACACCGATCGCCTTTCTAAATTCATTTTTTTTTTTCTTAATCGTGCGAACCTTAATCCAGCGAGCTCGTTTCCCGCTGCAGGTTTTATTTCACGGATACTTTCGATCGCTAAATACGCTTTATTTTTAAATAAAAAAATTATAAGTGTATTTTCATATGAAATGATATTTTTAATAATATCACAAGGCATTACAAAGTAACGTTGGAATATTTTATTTATTATTTATTAAAACTTTATTTCACAAAATAAAGCTGTATTATTTTAATACCCGCTAAGACGAGCAGGCTATTTTTTTCCATTAGAAAGCCAGCCGTCGCGTCCCTAACGCAGTTTAGTCCCGACGATTTATGTCCCTTTCGCCTCGAACACAGCCCAAAAAAAACCGGCGCTACACGCAGTATCGGAAAAATTCGAAAAAAAACTGCGACCCCAGAGCTAACGGCGCCAAAGAACCCGCCGTTTCTTTATCTTTTAATTAAAACTTTCGTCGCGCCTACTAACGGATGTACAGTACAGACCGATGATTATCGCGCCTCCCAGTCAAACGATTGGTTCAACTCTCGAAAAAAAATATTTCCTTTGCACCGGCAAACGAGACGCTTCCAAAACTTTCGCGTCGCTTTTTTCCTCGCTCCTCAAAGTTTTTCAAACTCGCTTCGATCCTCGGCCCCCCCTCGACCTCCCCAGTCCTAGAAAATATTTATTATAACGAAACGCGACTGTTGCGGGCGCATTTTTTTCGAGCGCGCAAACTTTAAATTGAATCTCCTTTGGCCTCTCGTCTAACCATTTTAATCAACGGCCCCGCGCGCGCAAAATTATTTTCCGCTGTATTTCCCGAGAGTTCGGCGGGATGCTTTTCTCGCTTTTTTTTTCGCGCTTTTTTTTCGTTGACCTGAAAGTGAAAAACTGCTCGCACTCCCGGCCGGCCATAAACAACTGCGCGCGAAACGTCCGGCGTAAACGTCCGCGCGCCGACGAAGAAATATGGGCCGCGCATCGCGCGCTTTGACGACGAAAACGAACGCATTCAGCATATTAAAAGTTCGCGCGCGCAGCAGTGGTAGTTTGGGTGTACGAGGCTTTTTTTCTTTCGGCGCGTTGGCTCTTGTTTTAATTGCTTGTAATGAACAATCGGATGGGGAGAGAGAGACTTTTTTAGTTTCTGCTTCTTTAACTTTGTTATCGGGTATCGTGATTATGGTGACTTTGTCGCACTTTGCGTGACGAGGGGAAATAGTCAGATTACGTGGAATGTTAATTTTTGACACGTGCAATTATTCTTTTTATTTTTCGAAGGCCAGGTCCATCGTTAGGATAAGTCATTGTTACAAGAGCCCGCGAGAACTTTTCAGATTCGAGTCCATCAGAGCTGGAGCGTCATTAAAACTTTTCGATAAAATATAAAAAATAAAAGTTCCAGGTCGCGAATTGCAAAACCTGGATTGCCTTGTTAAGGGAAAAAGTACGAAATCCGCGGGGCGTAATTGGAATAAAATCAATAGGACTCGGAGAAGGATAGCCGGGCGCCAAGAGCTTTTGACTTACCGATAATGAAGATACCGATGAGCCGAACGATGCCGAACTCCATGTTGTTGTAGTTGAGAAGAACATTGGCGAGGTGGGCGGCTAGGAGCGCGTAGACGCCGCCGCTCGCGCCCACGAGGTAGACGTCCGTGTCGAAGACTGAAGTGCCCAGCGAGCCTGGAACAAAAGGTTGATGAGTGATTATACTGATTGCCACTGATAAGAGCCTTTTGTATTGATGGGTTTGAGGTTTGGTTGAATCTGGAGGGGTATAAGTGATTGGTTGTATTGACAGGGAATCGATTGCGTTTTAATTGTCGGTATCGATTGATGTTTAAATAAAGAGCGATTAAGGCATTAAAAATTAGTTAAATCGATAATTTTAATTAGGTTAATCACATTGTGTCCTCGCTAAGCGCAATGTGCCAAATAAATTATATACTTTGTTAAAATTAATTTGCACAGATAATTGCCAGAGTTGTTTGTATTGCTGCCGCGATGACAATATGTGGGAAACTAATATTTGAAATGATCCAATTAATCTGTAGTTTATTTATAATAAAAATTGACGAATAAATTTTAGTTCAATCTATTATTTTTTCAGTCCTTCTTTTTTAAATACTGCAGTTTTATCCTTGCTACGAATATGAAAAGTGGTTCGCGATTAATCAACCACTTGGCGACCACTTAAAAAAATTGTAAAATATCTGATGCTTCATCAACGAGAAACAACGTACATTAAAAATCAAAATAAAAACCACTGACACAAAAAACGTAGTTCCTACATTTCGAATTTCCATCATCTCACAAAATATCCACTCCGAATATTTACAAACTAAACAATTCACATTTCCAAGCAACCTACATACAAAAATATTCAATCCACTCGCAATAATCCCACTACACACAACCCTTACCTCTCCCCTCCAGCCTTCAACATCTGCATTCCCAGCAGACAGCGTCGCGCGCTCGCGCACGCATTGTGCGATTCCTTCAAATCCGCTCCCAGTTATAAAGCACGTCCCGCTCATAACGGCACCGAACTAGAGATAATAAAATTTCAGCGCTCGCGAAATAACCGAAAGAACGAGGTAAGAAGAGGAAAGAAAGAAGAGAAAAAAAAACACTGCGAATCTCTCGCGCCAGTCCGCGAAACGAGCGTATATATACACTCAAAGCCAAGCGCGCCAGCGAGAGCAAAAAGGCGCGTTATCGTGGGAAATGGAAAGGGCGGCGTTATTATAGGTTCGCCGTTCGTGTCGGCATTAGCTCTGCCCCCCTCTCTCCCTCCTTCAAAAGGTGTCTGGCGCGCGAACGCGGGAAGCGCGGACAACAACAACAAAAACACCTGTCCGATGGGAACCTGCCCGGCGACTGATTACAGGCCTCGCAATAGCGACTGCATCTTGGCATGATCGATCACCTTTCTATCTCTTTCAGCGTTTCGGTCACGTTCGTTTCTTTTTTTTTCAAGTCTATCCCAAGCGGAGAAATGTCCGAGATCGTGCCGCTATTTTCTCGCGGCGGTAGGTTTCGCGTCTTTAGATTATGTGGGTATTCGGAACGGCCGGCTGGTTTATCTTGATGGATGCGCGCGGGAGATACAGCCCGAGGAATGGTCACGGCCGATTTATTGCGCGCGCGGATTGATTGTGCTGTTATATAGAGAGCTGGCTGTGTGTTATTGTTGAAATCGCGGCGAGCTCGTGGCCAACAGGTCGCGATTGAGGGGGGATCGAGTAATCGACTTTTTGACGTATTCGTTACTTGCCGTGGACGTTGTTTAATTCTAATTATCCAAAATTTTTTAAAAACACACGGACGCAATATCAAATCTATATATCCATCGTCACCTCGCACCTCACAGAATCGATAAGCGATTATCGCCCGACTCTCGGCTGCGCTGCGCGACGTCACTTCCGGTTCCGCTTAAGCAGAATCCAGCCGCGCTCGGCTCTCTCGCGGAGGAAATCACCGAGGCGTGTGCACGGCGCGAAAAAGAATTCCCACGAAATGACATAGCGCGAGGCCTCACGGGGGAGGGAGACGAGCCGTTCGCCCGCGACGCGCGCGGCACTCCTATATACACGGGACGCGCACGCATTAGGTAATTGCACGCGCGGTGCGCGCCGGCTCGCTTCTTCCGCGAGAGCGAAGCTGTTTATCTGCGACTCCTTTGCGAGCTGAGTGAGCTGGTGGTTTCGATTGACTTGCTTTAGGAGTGAGATTGTATAGGTTGGCTGCTGATATGTTTTGTAAGAAATTTTAAGGTTATTTGCTGATTGGAATGCATAGATTATATTTGTATTGGTTTACTTTGGGATTAGGTGATAATGAAAACAATCTGGTGTATTTATCGAAACTTCTGCATCCGCTGGCCGTACAGCCTCTCCTTAAAACGCCAAGGGTTCATTCCTCTAATTGACCGGCCCAGCATCGGCTATTCGTCGTCCCGCAGCGACACCACCGCCTCTGAACTCTTAAGTAATTGACTCGGCGACTAATGGATTTCGTAACGGCGGACGAAATAAGGAAAGGAGAGGAAAAGGCGAAAGAAAAAAAATACGTAAAATAGTATACATAAGAAGACCCATGGTAGCCTCGTTTTGCCGGCGATGCCCGACGTTTGAGAAATATCAACGTTAACATTAGGATTATGATAAGGCTTACAAGAGCCCTGCTTGCTTTAAAGAGCTGAAAGTCTAGAGTCTAAAGTCTTTGCACGGCGCTGGAGGTTTAACGTCGTTTTTTTTTCCAGCTCGTTTAAACTTTATCTTTTTAGCGAGAATTTTGTTGTCCCGCCTGCTTTGAAGCGGTGTTTGCGATCGTTAAACAATTTTGGAAAATTTTTATTCGCTCTCTTGCCGTGTTAATGCGCCTTTTGAAAACTGCTGTACACTTGTGTTTTACCAGAAAAAAAACACTTCTAACGAACCGAATCGAAGTAAATTTCAAGCTCTTTAATCACGAGGCGAAAGGGAAGTAAAAAAGACGACTCGTAAAAAAGGAGAGATAAAAGGAACGCGCAGAAATAAAGGCAGCACAAAGGCATAACACAAATTGAAACGTAAAACGGACAGACGAGCCGAAAGCTTTGAAACTCAAGGCGTAATTGAAGCGAGAGATTCCGATAACTAGCAAAAAACATCTCGGCTCGATTTGACAACTCCTTTCCTCTCCCACCTCTCAATCCATCCAGACTATATACAAACTTACAAAAAAAAAATAAGGATACATCCGAGCCTCGAGAGCGAAACAGAATTCAGGAAGCAAAGAAGAGAGCGAAGCTTGCGCGAGCTTTAAAGCTCGTCTCCGCGCCGGGCGGCCGAGGTTATATTCGCAATTTTCTTCGGCTTTATGCGCGCGCGGGTCAAGTTGAAGCGACGCGCGACGTCAGATAAGAGGTCGGTTGAAGGCCTCGCCGCGATGTGTGTCCCTGCTCTCCGGGCGCAGTTTTCTGTATTAGACGTTTGGCCGAGGATCAGGCCCGGTATTAAGTTTCTTTTGTCGGGAGCGCGCCGAGGCTGGCTTTAGAAGCGAATTCGCTGAGCCGCGAGTTTTGCAGCTAAGTCTCGTGTGTGTACGTGTATCAGAGTGTGTATATCGCAGGTCTGCGGATGCAGACTTTCTATTTGTCTCAATTGCAGAAACATCACGGGGAGATTATTTTCTCGGGTATTTATTTTAAAAGTGGCGCACAATGACGCGGAAAATTCAACAATGACAGAGCGACGTCGTTTCTGCGAAACGAGCGCGCGCATAGCACGCGGCTTTACGGAAAAGTAAAAAAAAAAGGAGAGGCGCAACAATGAGACGCGGAAATCACCGAGCGCTCGCCTGGCGTTTCTCGGCCAGGCAAATTGAGCTTACAGTTATGCGCGCGCGTCGACAAGCGCGTAATGCATTTCGAGAGCCAAGGAGAGTATTTCCTATTCCGAGGCAGCTGGAGTTGCTGCAGTGGAGGCTCGTGCGGGTGTGTTGTTAGGGACGATCGGATTACGCGTCGCTTTGAACTGTTGCGATATGATTTCTGGAGAGTTGGGGAACGGCTTGTTATGTTATGTGTAATTCTTCGTTGTTACGAAAAATAAGTAAATGTTATAGGTTGGTGGAGAGAATATAGTCAGGGTTGGGTTAAGGATACATCGTTGTTTGGTTTAAAATTTTAGGATAGCAATTTATTCAGAATAAAATTTAATTTACTTTGTTTTATACCGAAGTATGTAATAGAAAATGTAAAATTATTACTAAATTGAATACGTTTTACATGTTAAATTTCAGATTAATAAGTCAATGCTTTTTCCATGAAATTTTCACTCTTACGATTTTACGATTTCGCAATTTATTTATTTCAGCATGTAAATACGCGTAAATAAAATAATGGCGGAAGTATAAATTATTTTACAAAAGAACAGGCGATATTTCAAAATTGCATTTCGCAATATTAAATCGCGCATTCAAAGAAAATTCACTACCTCCCCTCCAGAGAGTCAGTGAAAATAAAATGAATTACAACCGACTGGATGAAATGAATTTTCTTCATTACAATGTCCCGAACAAAGCAGGATAAAATTAATAATCGTACGTCCAGGCAGCGCGCCGCCACAATAATCCGTAAAGCGATGAAAAAGCGCTTCCTTTAATTAATAAAGCGGCTTTTTGCAGAAGCGGCCGATCTAATTACAAGCATAATCTCTCTCGCTGAGCTGCAGCTCTTAATTGTTTGTAAAACGATTGTACGTACTAAGTGCGCCACTTAGCTCGGCGCGGGCAGGCGAAAAAGTCTCGTGACAAGCTTTTTTTGCGTGCGGTCGCGGTTACCACGGGCAATGAAAGAAAAACGGATAATTATGAAAAGAAAAGTCCACGGGAGCGCGCGGCTGGAAAAACGAGGCGAGAAGAGAGAACAGAGGAGCAGGATAATATTGTGCGAGTAAGTGCGCTATCATACGCTTGGTATCTTTTAATTTGAACCAGCAATTTTTTAGACATTTCAGTCGTGGTTAATTTTTACGATTTAAATCTGAACCTGGGTTTTAAACTAGTCGCCTGTTAAAGCTTGAGCATCCACCGTCGCAACAGATTTTTCAGACACTTTTTTCGTAATGTTGAATTTACCAAAGCCATTCGAAAATTCACGGCAAATATCATCCGAACGGCGATCCGCGAAATTCGAATACGCTTCATATCGACAGAGAGAGCCAAAGCTAGAGAACCATACTCGTATACTCCCGCAACGAGATCGCAAATGAAAATATACGCGAGAAGCACGCTGAACAAGCTGGTAAACAAGCGCGCGCGATTTTCGCTTATCAACACCCGGCTCTCTTTTTTTTCGTTATCCGCGCACTTGAAAACGGCCTCGGCGCGCGTGTATCATTTTTCCTTTTTTTTTTTGGCGCAAAAAAAAGAGCAGAGTGCGAGAAAAAAAGGAACGTTCGCAAACATTTGTGTTTGCTGAACCGATTCGCGCGCGCGAGCCAGGTTGAAGAATCGTTCGGGCGAACTCCTCTTTGACATTGCGTCAGAGTAAGTGACATAAAAAACCCGCAGATAGGCAGAACAATAGAAACGGAGCGCGCGCGCGCTGAAAAATCCAGCTCGCCCTCTCTCTATCTCTATTATTTTTTCCCCTCACTGCTTTTTCGCTCGGCTCGCCCCTCCACTGCTCGCGCTTTCTATGACACTCGTTTCTTGTTTCTATTTTACGGAAATTTTCCATTCTCTTTTCGCATGCTTTTTTCCTACCTCTCTCTCTCTCTCTCTCTCTCTCTCTCTCTCTCTCTCTCTCTCTCTCTCTC
>JAPYZA010000067.1:0-41013 GCA_030522685.1 Eupelmus azureus | reverse complement strand
GCGTGTCTCGCTCGATTCAGCCCGTTAATTAGCCGCGAAATACTCGCGGCCAGGGTGATCGTAAATTGACTAGGCTGGCGGCGCTGCTGAGTTAACGCCAGCAATCATCGCCCGGCAGTCCTTAATTAGCATAATTGCCGCACCGATTATCTTGCGCCGCGCGCGCGCGGCGCTATGTCGCGGGTGGAGGGTCTGCGGTTCGCGGCCGATTACTGCTCTTATGGCTTGTTAGGAGGAACGCCGTTTTGATTTATTGAGTGCTGAAGTGCGCGAGTGTGGAATATATTGAGGGATAGTGAGTGGAGTTTGATTTTTTTTTAGGTGTAGGGGTGTAAGTAGATATGACCGGGTCTGGTCAGACCGAATGGTTTAGTTTGAATTATTGTGAAAGAATGTTAGTTACATGTGTATAATTTATACGTACTTGGTATTTACAGGCCATATTGTCAATTGATACACTTTTGCAAATGATGAAGATTTAGTTTTAAACAAAAATTACATAATGCTTCTCACGTAAGTGCAATCAACTGTCGCTACAATTGGTAGATAATTGCTAATCAAAGAAAGGCCTATTTTTGTAACCTCTTAAACCAAATCTCGGAATCCTGAGCGTTCGTCATGCTCGAAGAAACTGGGTTTATTAACATGGCTTAAGCCACGCTGGAGCTGCCTTGTACTTTTAACCTATTTAGTAATACGAATGCAAATTTTCACGGTGATAAAGGGAATAATTGCCCACAAATAAAACCGCGACGAATGAACAAAATGTCCTTTGCTTCTTTGATTTATCTCGTAATTCTTTAATTATACCGAAAATAAGCCTGCACTTGTTGCCAGTTTTTTTATGAAAAGATCAAAACATTATTTTTGTTATTAAACTTATATACCGATTCTTATATATTGAAGAATTTTTAATTTTTTATTCTTGGTTCAATAATCATAATGTATGTACATGTGATATCGAATTGAACAATTTTATGAATTTATTTTGAAAATAAAATATATAAATTTTAAGAGCGAAAACAATTTATCATTGATTCTCTGCATAATATTTTTTGTAAAACTTCTTCTAACGACAAAAATAATAAATGATTTCGAACTACAGCTTACTACGACTCACGTTAAATCTACAATAAACTACTCTATTCCTCGTAATTTTTATCTGCAACATAAAATAAAAATAAGCCAATAAAATAAAATATAAACCCTTCTTACATTGCCGCAACGACCCTACGACCCAATAACTCATCCTCCCACTTTCAACTCTCAACCTCGCGTCCGCGTCTACCAAAAAGTACATCTCCGTCTCCGATAATTCGCCCATCCCAACATTTTTTTCCTCGATAGCCGCCGACAAAAGCCCCAGAATCCTGGCCGCTCGCTATCAAAACATCCTCGTCCACGTCTGCATCTAATCGCGCTCGCGCACGTAAAGAGCCCAACCGCTTTTGCCGGGAGTAGCAGTTAGTCGTTTAACGGCTCTTGGCTCGGGCTAAATCGCCGGGAAATTCGGCCGCAATGATCGGCCCGGGATAAGTTTTGGCAAGAGCTCGGCCCGCGGGCACGAGATAAAAGCGGCCTTCGGGGCAAAAAGAGTCGGCT
Organism: Eupelmus azureus; assembly: GCA_030522685.1. Lineage (NCBI taxonomy): Eukaryota > Metazoa > Arthropoda > Insecta > Hymenoptera > Eupelmidae > Eupelmus > Eupelmus azureus. The sequence continues at coordinate 39,411 of JAPYZA010000067.1, read as the reverse complement.
CGTTAATGAAGTGTATCTGGGCGCCGACGTTGACACACATGCGCTAATTCCGGGGGCGGAACTTTTATTTGCCGGCCGATCTGGCGCACGGCTCTCCGCGTTTGATTCTCGATTTGCGCACGGTTAACCCTTGGCTAATCGATTTTTTTACGCGCCGTTTGTCGCCGCGAGCGGCCGGCGTGACGTTTCAATCGCCGGCTCTGGCTTTTGGGCGTTTGTTGGTTGGAGCTTTTTTGTGTGTGTGTGTGTGCTTGCGAGAGAAAAAAGAGAGAAAGGGATAACGATTAATGAAAATGTGCGACATTTGGGTTTATTGTGCGGGTGCTTGCCGAGTGTTGTTTTTTTTTTGTGAAAAAAGTCTTTGATACGCTTGCACGAGAGTCATTTTTTTTACACTGACATTTGTTCGTTGGAATTGATAGTGTAATTGATAGAACCATTTTTCGATACAAAAAATAACCGTTAAATAAAACACTAAAGTTACTCGATCCTGCATATAAAAATAGCAATACATCATTTTATCCGCAGTAATTAGTTTTGTTTTACAATATTCAAATGACAAAAGCGTTCGCGCGCTTTTAATTAAAACTTTTGCGTTACCTCTACAATTAAACCATTTGTTCAATTACAGGCCACCGGCATTCGCGTCGCATGAAAAGAAAAACTAATATCGCGAAAACGTTACAATCCTCTTTTTCTTCAAATATTTTAACCTACAACATCACACACAAGACGCAAATGAAACAGCCGGCATATTACACTTACATCAGCAACAAAAGCGCAGCGACTCCCAGGGCATCGAAAAATATGCTACAGAGAGCGGACAAAAGGAGCAAAATGACAGGTCACACTGTGTAGCTGCCTAGCGCGCATGCAGGCTGAAATTACAAAGAAAGGAAAATAGAGAGAGAGAGGAAGAGGCTGAGCCCGCGCGCACCAAAGCTTGATTGGACGATCAAGCGCGCGTTCGCCTCCGCTGAACAGTGGAGGTAGCGAGCTTGCGGCTGCCCCGGGGCGACGAAACCAGAGAGCGCGACGACGAGAGCTTTTTTATTTCTCTATGCGCGTGTGTTGGTGTAAATTTGCGGGAGTGCAGCGGGTGCTTGTACTCTGTGAAGTTTGTGATAATGATGCTAGCGGTTGATCGAAAAATATGAATCGAAATGGATTTATGTAATTTTAGGGGAAGGATAAAAGAGAGGATATCGTCAGTCCGCGTATAAACGTACGTTCTGAAATTTCCGTAAAAATACCTTCGCACTAAACAGTATTTATACTGGTCAATCCCCATCTTTATTTGCACCCATCCGCCGAGCAACATCCACATTAATCTTACTAAGCAAGCACAACACACACTTTTCCGTGCCCCCAGCGATTATCACTCGCGCGCGTAAATATTTATCGCGTCCAGCAATTACCGCTCCCAGAAGCTTATCATTTATTCCTTCTCCTCTCTCCGCTTTACATTTCAACCTAGAAAACGCCGTTTAATTATGCAATCACACTCGCAGAGCTCGCGCCGTCTTGCGCAAACAATTTGATGAATATACAAAAACGCCTTTTGCAAACGACTTATATACTTTACTACCGATACTCGGGAGTGAGTTATTGCAATCGCGTCTGCGTTAACTTTAAAGAGGATTAAATTACAGGGCGAGAGCGCCGGCTGCGTTACGGTAATGAAGCGAAATCGATACCTGCTCCAAGGGTCCTTTACACACAAAGTGAGCGTTTGTTGCGTTGACTACTTTTTTTTATGCGGGAGGAGAATCGGCCGCTCGAGGGGGAGGCGAATTTGTTGCGTTTATAGGGAAATTCGCGCCAAGTTTTTTCCTATAAAGTATCGGTAATTTAGTGTCGCGCGCGCGCTGTTTATCTCCCTGCGAGGGGTGGTGAATTATGTAGCTTTTACTACATAATAAATCTCCGTGCTTCATAGTTTTCCGCGTGTGTTTCCAGAACTTTGGCGGAGTACATCAGAGTCGCCGGCAAAAAGTGTGCTTATAAGGTTAACTTGCTTGGCATACTTACTACCTCCTTTAATTCGACCTTTTCAGGGAGAAGTTTCAGCAGATTTATTACAGCCCCTCGATCTTCAAAACGCACTCCCTGACAATTTATACTCATCGGCGTCCATAAACAAGGGCATTAAAAACCACTAAATCCTTCACCCCGCATCTACTTAACCGATCGTTTAAATCCAAACCCGCCGTCAACTAACCATCCATCAACCTCGCGCTCAAACTTTCCTCACAGCAATTCCACATAACTATACACACACGCAGAAAACCATCCGCGTAAAAAGCTCGTCCTTCGTAAAATCCACAAATCGATTATCCAAACGCTTGTAATGCCTCCTATTTGCAGACACAACATCTATCCCCCCCTCCTCAACCCTCCCCCTTAAAGAAAGCATTCCGGAAGGGCAGGCGCACTCGGGCCGGTAGCTCGCTTGCGCGAGGGATAAGGAAACGGAGCAATCACCGAGTGGCCGGAGGACGTAGGTAGGTATATATAACGCCGCTTGAACCCTCCCATCGACGTTGCTTTTTACGAGCGAGAGTAGAGGGATACGCACGCCGGACAATGGTGTATTTCCGAGGCGCCGGGAGCCGCTCTCCCTAAACCGATGAAAGATGCTGCGCCAGGAATCGAAGGGATTTTGCGTGGGCTGTGCATTCGCTTTTTTTGGGGAGGGTTTCTTATGCTGTTTTTTTGCGCTCTACTCCTGGCGTTCTGCGTCGCGGCGAGATTCGAGTGGTAAACAGGATGATTTTAGTTATATCTAGGGGCATGGAGAATGATGAATCCCCGGCCGTAATTTAAACGAACGCGAACAAAGGAAAAAGGAGGAACTCATCATCAAGCAAATGCGTCTCGCGCAAAGGACTCACGGCACTTCCAGCCTCGCCGCCAATCCGGAGGCGCACCTTCCGCGCTATCATCCTCATTTCAAGAGGCCCCCGCGCGCTCAATCCACTATCCGCGGCGCGCCAAATTAAAACGAGAAAAAGCAGAGACGACGACCGAATTACGCCTTCCTCTGGCGAAAAAAGGCCTTTGTAAACTTCCTCGTCCCACCCGCCCGCTGCCGGCTGTTTTCCAACCTCCCTTTTTTCCTCCTCTCAATCCTCCCGCTCGTCACATTCCGGTCTCCTCCCGCCGCACTTCATTTCGTCCCCTGACTTTGTAACGTCCCGGTGAAAGGAAAAAAAGAGAGGAAGAAAAGATTAAGTGGAACACGAGGCGGACACGATTTACCGGCCGAGGATGTATATTTTCCTAGGGCCCGCCCGAGGTGCCAACTGCGTTATTCCGAAGGCGAGAGAAAAAAATACAGGGTGTATAGAGACACTTTGTCTTGTCGGGCCTTCTAGGCCGATAAAAGCATTACAATCGGGAGCGCTAAATCAACGCGAACGCGCGGCCTGTGTAATGACCGCGTGTTATAGGCCGGCTGTGTTTTGGATCGATGAATGCGTTCTCGTGTGTGTGTATTGCGTTAGAGAGATAGAAAGCGGATAAGTTATGGCTGTTGTCGCTGCTTTTTGGCGGGATAATTCGGCCGGGCTGCTTGTCGAGAGAGCCGACTGTTGGAACGTGTTTTTGGCGGAGCAGTGGACAATGGCTCGCTGGGCTGGATTGTGCGGCTGGCTGGAGTGTAAAATGTGAGGGGTAAAAATATGACGTGTGTGGTATTGATGGTAAGGATGGTTTAGTAGTTTCATGTTAAATGAGTGAGTGGGAGGTTGTGTTTGTTAGTGCGGATGCGTTTGAAAGGATAGGGGATGAGAGGAAAGACGCAATTTTACTGAAACCTTGAGCAAGCTTGGTAAGCGTGTTTGCTTTAAAAAAAACTAAATAAAAGAGTACCGTCTTGTTTATGAAGCTGACCTTTATCCTGTATTATACTGTATAATATTTATAAATTATTTATGGTAACCTACTTAAGGTAAAAGGGATACGTCTACGTGAAGGTAAGCTTCCGGGAAACTCGGAAGTAGATATTTTTCAAGATTAATATACTGGATAAATAATATTAAGACTTTAAATAATGTACAAATATTTTAATTCACTTTTATATTGTTACCAGCGAAGCATGACGTAAATAGTTAAAGTTTTAGTCAACTTCTTAATAAAATTAGCTAGGGATTCTAATTAACTAACCAAAATACAAAGACTCTTCCTCAAAAAACCAAACTTTTTAAAACATTAACAATTTCACCAACCGAATCGCTTCAAACCTAATACCAATCGCCGACATCATTTCAAATTTTTCCTTTCCCTCCCAACCTCACCCAAAAGAAACTGCAGAGCCAAAAAAAAATATTTCCTCCACCCAACCAAAGAAATCGTCCTCGACCCCGAAAACTCCTTTTTTCCAACTTCACCAATCTCAATCTCCTCCTCCACTTCTATCTCTTTATCGACTACCATTCGACCTACCTCCTCCTTTCCCAATCATCTGATTATTTTATTTCTTCCCTTTATTTTAGGCGTGCAGTTTATTCGCTCGCTTCACTGCCGCAACCATCACGCTGGCTTTAATAGAAAAGAAATACGGCTAACACAAGGAAACGCTGCGCGCAGCTGCACCGAGCCACAGCTCTCTTACCCTCGCACGAACCTACGAGTATAAACAGAAATACATTTCAAAGTAATTACCGGCTCTCCTAGAAAAGCTTCTTTTTTCCAGCTTACGCGTGCATCGAGGCGCAATTCAATTTTCGCGTAGCCAACGCCATGCATATTCGCAAAAAAGCTACCTCGTTATACGTTTAAACGTTCCTGCATCTTTTTTGCGCTCCTTCGATCGCTGCGCGAGTCGACTAGTCTAGCAGCGAGCCGCGGAAATACAGTCGCGGGCCAGATTTAATAATAAAGAGCGGGAATTGAAGGCACGTCGATGTTTGCGCGCCGCGTAACCGCGGGAAAAGCGACGGGGGGGAACTTTTGTCGGAATGAAATTCGCTGGAAGCTGAAAACGCGGGGGCGGGATTTGTACGGGTGTGTAGAGTTGAATTCTAGATGTGATTATGCCACGGGCTTGACGCGCGATTTGAGCTCGGAAGATTGCTGCGGTGAGGTTGCTGAAGAGGTGTGTGTCGGGCGGCTGTCGTACGCAAATTATCGGAAGGGTATTTTAGGGGTTTGGGTAATTTTTAGGGAGTTTTTGGGGGTTGTGATGGGAAAGGTTTTGTGGATACGGATGGGTTGTGTTACATGTTTTGATGGCTGCTTCATTAAAATTTGTAATGAGAATGATGAACTAATTAAATTTTAATGTTGATTAAATGGGAACGTGGTCGATTATTTTTTTGTAAAAATACGTACTAATTATTTTCGATTTCGTGCGATAATTATAACTGTCAATTATTTTCGTTATTTTTCTGTTGGGGTAACGGTGAAAATATAAAATTGATTTTTCATGATAAAATAACTTCTGTTTTAGAAGTGCAGAAAATAAATCGACCTTCATGCCCTTTCGCTAAATTAGTTCCTATTGTTATATTTTTGAAAATTAATTAGCACTATATCGTATATATAAGTACTTTATTTTTTATAGAGCAGTATCCTATATTAAATAAAACAATTAATTCAACAATGTTTAAAATTATTAATGAAATGTAGTCAACTGCACTTATATAAACAAAGCGCTAAATATAAATTTTTCTTTTTTCAGCAGATAGCGGACGAGCGTAGCGAAGTGTCATGTGCATATACGCGTTCCCTTATCCGTAGCTGTTCCACAACTCGTAAATTCATACGATTATGGTGTGGCTCTCGTAAAATTACATATGCATTAAAAAAAACGAAATGTCAAAAAAAGAGGACACGATTTGAATAATATTTTTTATTTACCGCGTGCCCTTTTCTATTTTCACGGGCTCTCCTTTATAAAACTCAAAAGAACGAGCTTGCGGCCGTAAACCCTTTATCTCCCAAGGAGCTTACCCAAGCGAATCGTAATTTTCTAAGACATCCGTGGATTTGCCAACTTCTGCTGTTTAGCTACCTTCATTTTCAATGACAGTTCCGGAAAATATTTTGTTGTTTCGAAACGAATTTTGGATTCCTCGTACAGGTACGAAAGCCTTAAATCCGTTCCAATTTATTTCGCCGAATAAAAGTACTACCGCTGCTACATCAAATTCAGTTTAATTAAACTCTCTATCACTCCAGCGCACCCTCGCTTTTCCTCGAAAAATTTTTCATCGAACGTACCAAAATATTTTCACAGCCAGTTTACCCTTTACCCAAAACCGTCCACCTCCATCGCGACCCCCTCTCGAAGCAATCGCCCAAAAAGCCGCGATCGCCTAGCAAAACACCTCGAAAATAACCGTCACCCTCTCCATCTTCACCTTCCACTCAAAATCACCTTCCCCTCACCCATCGAACCAACCCAGTCAACAATCCAACTCAATTTTCCGCGCTATCTGACCAAACAAACCGCACCTCCCTCAACCCCCTCCAAAAAAAGAACCAGCAGCTCACATCTCTTTTATAACCCTCACCTCTGTATATCTCAACACGGCGCGCTTCTCCCTTATATTCATGCCGGCGCGGCGCGCCGCGCGCTTTCATCAATTATTCATGGGCTTAATATTCCAAGGCGCCTTATCGCGCCGCTGACGCCGGGATTCTTCGGGAAAATGCACGCCGCGCGAGGACAATGCGCTCCTGTATATGTGCGCGGGAGGATCGGGCGAAAAGCAGGGGATATATACAAGGCGCAAGGTTTTTGTCTGCATTATCGCGGAGAAGGGATATATAAACGCGCGGGGAAATGAAATCTCGGAGACGCCCACGCAGGCACTTTGATAGGCATCGATGTAGTCAGCTGTTATACGTCCCGGCTGGAGATAGGACGTAGACGGCCTACGCGTGTTTAGGTGGGATGGAGGTGGGGGTGGGATGAATGGATAGCATTTGAATGTGCGACCATTCGGATCAGCTGAGGCGGCGAGTTTTCTTGGCTGCAGCCGGGCTGTGTGGGTGTGGGTGGATCGATAAGGAGACGGCGGCTTCTTTTGATTTGTTGCGTGCGGATAGCGGAGAATGGTAGTTCGGTGGACGCAGCGGCTGAGTCGGAGATGTGACTTGTTATCGCGAGAGGTGGCGGTAAAAGAAGGCTGGAAGGTGATAGGGGAAATGGATTCTGGTCAACATGTTTACGCTTTTGGACGGGGCTGGATTGCGGGGCTTTTCTTTTTAATGTTTATGGAGATGTTGAGAGAGGTGTTTTTGAACGGGAGGTTCCGTTTGGGATGTTGTGAAGAGTAATTTGTTTTGGGATTTTGAGTTTTTAAAAAAATGGGAATTCGCCAACTGGGGTAAGTCCGTCTTTGCAGATGTTGAAATGTAATGAAATGTTTCGCGGTGAGGCTGTTAAAAAGTATAAAATAATTTTAATGTGTGCACTGGTTATTGTACTAATTAATGCGAATATCATAAAACTTTATACACGAGGAATGAGAACAAATCATGGGCCGTAGAATTTTAGAATAATGTAATGGAAAAAAGATCCGCATATTAAATTAAAAGCGAGTTTCCATTTATTCGGTCGCATTTTTTATTAGTATTTTTACGAAGTTAAACTTTACTTCACCAATTTCCCATCAAATTCAATTTGCGCTTTTATGAGTCTTCAGTTTACAGGCATTTGATACATTTAATAAATACGTTCGAATAATTAAAATTATAAATTGAGTAACAACAGATTCAATTTCGCAATACGACGAATTTTGCAAATTTAATAACGTAAATTTTAATTTATCCAATTTAAATATTGAATTCGAAATACAATCATTATATTTACGTACTTTCACTCCTTATTACAGTAATTCCCATTTTTACTGTCCAATTTCACCACAAACTCTCCTGATACAATACTCGATCATTACAAAGCCAACGAGCCAATTCACGACACCAACCAGAAACTCTCAAACCCCCCTCAAAAAAAAAAAAAAAAAAAATTACACCCATCCACCAGGGAGAACGGCGCGAAGAAAGACCCGAGCATAAAAACCAAACAAAGAGCAAGCTCTCCGCGCAACAAACGCGAATTTTCCTCCACTACTCTAACCATAGATATATAGAACACACGCACACTTCCACAAACGAACATGCGAAGGAGAAAATGCAAATTGCCGGGACCGCGGGAGATTGCGCATTTGCGAACAGTCGCGCAGTTATCTATTGTTGGGCTACACGGCCGCGGGGGACCGGCGCGCGTCCTAGACACGGATTTTCTCTTTTTACAGCGACTCGCGCAGCGCCGCTCTGTGTTTTCAATTATCCGCGCGATGATGCGAATTGTAAAGGCCGCCGTGGGGTTATACAGGGCTGGCTGATGGTCTTTGAGGGGGCTTGATTAGAAATTCGAAGGCAGGAATGCGCGCTGTAAATGCTGGGATTGCTGGGATGCTTTTGGCTGGGCAGTGAGGATCGCGAGCACTTTATTAGACGGTAGTGTTTGAGAGGAGCTCTGGCGCGAGGTTATTGTTAATTTGGGCGGCGTGTATTCGTTGTAAATTATTGTAAGGGATATATCGTGAATTTTGCGAGGAAATTTATTATCTAGAAAGATTAGGCTATAAATTTAACAAATTTGACAGTTCGGCTATTCGATTTATCATGGGGATTCCTGGGACATTCGAATGGGTGTTCCCGGTTTGATTTACGATTTGCAAATTCAACACCGGCGTCTGCAAGACGGCTCTTTTGTGCGACATTTTTACCGGATGATAAATATGCAAAGCAGTTTTGTCGTATCGGAAGCCACACCTCGTTCCGTAAAAAATTTATTTTCAAAATACACTCCGGAGCGCGTATGTTTATTATAAATAAAAAATTCAATAAGAGTAAGTTAATATTCTAAACGAGTGTCCGACCATGCTCGACTTTTACTACTGCAACGGACTACCGAAAACCATTAACGAATAAACATGCAGATTTTTATCTGCACCGTTTGAATTTTATTGGCAAAAAAAAACGAAGAATCGCACGAAAGAATTATTCAAAACGCGAGTGAGGAAAAGTCTCAAACGGAATGCGCGATACGATAATAATAAAAAAAAAGAAGAAAAATCATTTCTAGCTCCTCCATAAATAAATGCAAAACTCGAGATCTCATCCCCCCGGCTTCGTAAACGCGAGCGGAAATTGATTTAAAACTTGCCATTTTAACCCAGCTTATTATATCGCCCGAACGCCACCATCCAAGCCTCGGAAAAAAAGTACAACGACGAAAAAATGAAAAAATAAAAAGGTAGCGAGCGCTCATGCATTTTTAAGAGCTTTCCTCTTGACCGACAGAGAGAGCGAGAGAGAGAGAGAAAGGGAATAGAGACAGGAAACAAAAAGCACTCCATCTCGAATTCCCGCTCGAGTCTCTGTGAATTTCGCGGCGGGCTAAATCCCGGCGAGCACTTTGCATTCAAATATACCCGCACGCGGCTCCTCGGAGAGCTCTCACCCTCCCGCGATTATAAATACGACGAGATCTTTAATTGAAAATGATCGGCCGCAAGCTCGCGCTTTAATTTCACACGCGCTCGAGCTGCCCGAGAGAGAGAGACGCGTATGAAAGTTTCATTAACCGGCCCCGGGAATATATATACGCGCAAGCTCGGGCGCAAGCTCGCTTGTATATCTCGACGTGGCTCCCCGCGAGATTTAATACTCCTGGCGCTTATAAAACATTCGGCTTACTCGAAAGCGAGAGAGAGTGGGAGAAGCGCCATGATGAATAGGGGATAGCCTGTTGCTTCCACTCGCGTGGCCTCCTTTATTTTTGCGCCTCGCGAGCTTCGACGTTCGACGGTGGATTTAAAAAATTTAATGCGCTCGCTGTCTCGCTTTATGAAAGCTCTCGTTGGACGAGAGGAGAGGCAACAATAATCACTGGCAAGCCAGGGAAATTGGAAAGCTCTCTACGGCGCTGCCCTTCGGCGGCAATCAATTTTTTTCTTTTTTTTTCGTAAGCTCAGGCAAAGCGAGAGCGCTGTGTGCTTCTTTTTCCTTTTGCCGCGTAGAAGGGTATAGAGGAGATACAACGCGCTGGCTGTGTAATCTTTTCCTTGGACGCGATGGCCGGGAGAATTGATTTTTTTATTGCGCGATTCTCTCGCTTTTGCCAGGTGAATCTGCGCGCCGCGCCGGAAATTCCTTTTGCTGTGTATACACGCGCTCTGCGCTGGTTATTTGTTGCTTGTCGAAATTGCCGAGGTGAGAGAGAGAGAGTCGGGGGAATTTGGGTAACGGTACGGTTAGATCGGGGCGTTCGGATTGAATTGAAATTCGATTAATGCAGATTGTTTAAACAAATTGAGAATTTTCGGTGGGAGTTATATAAATTAAATGTACTAAATAAACAATTTTTATTGCAGATCTGTGTATGAAAAGAGGCAGTGCCGATTGCCAAATTAGATTGATAATTACAGAGCCAAAGCTCTGTGTAATTCCGAGGCTATGAACGTCGATTCCAGAGATTTTCCGATAACAATTCCTTTTGAGCGTAAAATGTTTTATCTGCCCGCATGACCTACATGAATACGAGCCGCCTCGCAGCCAAGCTTATACATCCGGCGTGAAATTAGCACTGTAAAATTATCAGCGCAATAATTAAATTCCAAACGGCCTGGCCTTTTTAATTCCAGAGCCCAAAATCCCAATAAAAGACGTGTTACAGTCATCAAAGAAGAACCACATGTCTCTCAGCGCGTCGCGTGTAGCCGGCAGCGTAAAACGTTAAAGTATCTACTAAACCGAAAGCTGGAGTAGTCCCCGGCTTTTACAGCTCGGAGCGGAAGGACGCTTTAAAAATCCTTTAATGCGAACGCTCATAAGACAAATTTAGCCAATCACTTAACGTCCTGTCGAGCTCGTCCCGGCCGGACTCAAAGAGACGCGCGCCCCGGCTCTTTAGCATTAACCTTGCTGGTAAACTTGAAAACTCTTCTACGCACGATTCTATTTAGACACTTTATTCTCGTTTCTGCGTCTCGGCCCCATTCACTCTACCAAATCCCTAACCACTCCGATCATAATAAGCTCCATCTCTCGCTCCTCGCTAACGCAAATCCACAAAAACACCATCACCTACTAAAATCCTCCATTACTGAAAAGCGACCCTCGCAGTAACAACAGCCCAACAACGGCGTAAAATCGCGCTATCTGGCTCTTTCTCGCTCTCTCTCTCGACAAAGTGCCGACTTTCCGGCCCCTAAAGTTTCCAGGCAGTTCGCGCGACGCGCATAACACGCGAGCGCTCACAATGCGAGCACAACAGCGAGCCTGACGCGCGCCCAGGGAAGTTCAAGGAAGACTGTAATTCAGGCGAATTAGCCGAGCGGCGTGGGATGAGCGCTGGAAGAAAGAGTCTGGCGCTGCTTCTGAAGGCTGTGTGAGCTGCTTCTGAATTGCGTGGGTTTAGTTGTGGATGCTTGCGGTTTGATCGTTGAAATTCTGCGTGTTGTGCTTTTGGATGGAAGGTTGGGGGATTTTGGATTGGTGGGTGGGGGATCGATGATGCGCGGTGTATAGGCGCTGTTTCGATTTTGGTGCGGCGAGCGGCTCGTAAAATGTATAGGGGTACTTGTAGAGCTGGTGTAGAGGCAAAAATACGCGTGCTTGCGCTATTTTACAGCGGGACGTTCGTCAGAGTGAAGTGAGGCGTGTGCGTTAGTCGGATTCACTGGGAAAAAAAGTTTATTGTTCTACTGTGTGAGCGAAAAAATGAGATTGAAAACAGTTAATTTACAAGTTGGTTCCGTACGAGCTTGAGAGCGAGGAAATTATGTGATAATCTGGTTCCGGTATACTAATAAAATTCACCAAAATTCAATCGTTATATCAACAAAATCATTCGTAATATTCAAATTTAATTAATTCAACTTGTCTCCGAAAACAAAACCATCGCGATTCCAACAACAAACACCGCCCCTCGAGCTTTAATTAGCAGCTGGCGCGCGGCACAAAAGAGGCCCTCACAATAAGGGCATCGCCAAATTCGTACACTCGGCAGGATCGCTTTAAAAAGCGAAGATGCGGCGAAGCCGTTTCCAAATGCCGAGCCGTCTCGTCTATTGTACGCCTCGGCGCGAGATGAACCAGATTTTAAAAAATTTTCCCTCTGAAAGGATTATAATAAACGACGAGGGCTCCTCGCAGTTAAAAAAGCATTACACGCGCACTGTATATACACAAATTGCAAAACGCTAAAATAGACAGGGTATATATCTCGAGCGAGAGAAAAATTGATTATTGATAAAGTAAAAAGGAGGGAAGGTCTGTGAGGGACCTTGGCACGCTTGGCGCTGCCTTATCTCTCGGAGAGAGAGAAAGAGAGCGACCCTGTACTTGTGCGCGCGCTCTCTGCGACAAAGCCGTGTGATATACGGCCGCGCTGCAAATATTAATTATGTAATCAAAAAAAAAAAGTGAGCGCGCGGTTTTTTGATTGCATGGGTGAGTGGGCTTTGATAAGGGAGAGTGAGGGGAGTGAGAGATTTGGTGGAATTTTATTTTTTGAAAGGGAATTTTTTTATGGATGGTTTGGGTTGTTTTGCGAGTGAGGATTGTTTTTGGTTGGTGATATAATTAGAGGAGCTTTTTGGTTTGGAGTTGATGGTTTTTTTCAATTGTGTAAATTTTTATGGTGATGCAGATTTGTTCAGTGATGGAAACTGCATCGATAATTTTAAAACACAGTCCTGAAGAAATGTTACAAACATCATTTTTTACGTTGTACTAAATGACCTATGAAGAAATGCTTAATAAAACTCGCACGTAATATTACGCATAAATTTTTAAATATTTAGTAAAGAAATACAATAAATACACAAATGGAATACTTTATAAATCCAGATAATCTCGGCTGGCAAAAACAAACGCGTACATAAACTTTTGCTCTCTTTATGAAAATCGCTGCTCACTTGTTTTTTAGGTCGCAGATTTTGAATTCCCGGTCGAAATTCAGATAATCTGCGCTATCCTTTAGCTGTACATATAAAGTACGGAGATTTACATGAGTACAGAGGCGAACTTGAATTTTAACTATGCGGCACGATGCGTAGTCCTACATTTTTACGGCAACTAACGAAATTCCGATCGCGATGCGCGCTTAATATTGTAAACATCGATTTTCGAATTTCGAGTGCAATTTGCATTTTTGAAAAATACCCCGTACGAGACCGCAGACTTTCGCCTGAAATACACGCTAAACGGTTTCGGTTAAGGTTGGTTATTTTGAAAACATTATTCAGAGAATGAAATTTTGTAATCAGTAGAATATTAAAGTATACTTACATCACACCAAATCATTAAATTAACATCAAAAAGACATTTTAACGCACAAACACTCTTTCAGCGCGAGGCGCCGCCTTTGTATCATTAATAATAAATAACCAGGTTCAATTTTATTTCAATATCCAAGGGAAAAGTCTCCAAGGCGGTTTTAACAGCAAAATCCCCGGTGCAATTTTGAATATTGGAAATAAATCCGTTTCCTTAAAGTATATATATAATACGCATCGCGATATTCTGCATAAAGCCGCCTTCTCCAAGTCATTAGTCGACTTTATGCGCAATAAAAAAATTGAGTAAAGCGCGCCCGTAATCCGGCACAATAAATCCTTTACGAGTAATCGGCGAAAAGATTGACTTCTCAGCGAGCGGAAGAGAAAAAGCGGCCAGGCCGCGGGCGCGCCGGCGCGAACCGCGAACTCGTAAAAAGCGACGATTGCCCCCGCGCCGATTTTATTTAAAATTGAACTATCAACTTCTCTTTGTTATGGGGTATATAGCTTTTCGATGGGTATTAGGTACGCTGTGTGTATTTTTATTTATTCGGTTGATGGGTTTAATATGGGGTATTATCCTTTCGTTTATGTGCGTCTTGAAAGGATATAGTAAACGAATTTTAGATTTGGATGAATTTCTGTTGTAGTTGATAGTTGTTAAGTAAAATTTTTGTTAAAATTAATTTAAGCTTATTTTATTAAGGATAATAACGTAACTTTACGCATTACAGAAGTCAAGGTTCACTACGAAGCCATTTTGGCAAACGAGCATTTGCTTTTATACATAGTAATTATTACAGTCATAAAGTGCGTATAGCTAAAGACTCTCTTATACTCAATTTGAGTGCGTAAAAAGTATATATTGTTAATATCAAGATGAAATGGCTTCGCCCGAAGCAACAAAAAGCAAAAGTTATGTGGCTCATATCGCGTTATAGATATGCTTGTGATTATTTAATGAGAAATACGTTTACGACTCATTTATTAATATTATAATAGTAATATTATTTTAATATCTACTCTTGGAAGGTTTCTATTTTATGCTTTATGCGAATTTTGATTGGTGATATTAATTATTTTTATTGTATAATAAAAATATAAATTATATAAACTTGTAACATTTAACTTATTTCTTAACGGAAACAAAATGAACTGCGTCATTGGTAAACGGGCAATTCATAAACTCACATAAGATTATTTCAAGAAATTTAACATAATTTGTAATTCAAACCGACTTTAAATAAACTAATAAACAGATCTATAATTGCATAATAAGCAAAACATCAAAAGTCTGATAGAAATCTACTATTTAACATATTACCTGTTAAACAGATAAAAATAATCACCAAGCACAAGTACACCTCATACCCGGAAACTCAAACAACATTCCCAAGAAAAAAAGAAGCAGACTCTACCAAATTACCGACTCACTCCGTCCTCTCTTCATAAAAACGCCCTCATAAACTCAGCGCATTCATCTCGCGGCCACATCAACACCCTGCGTAAACCGTCCCAAAAATACTCCTCACCTACAGCCTCCGCTCTTAACTTCTTTAATCAACGAACAATAGCCGCGTCGAATCGACAACTCCGGCCCATTAAAAACTCAAACGCCGGAAAGTTAACGCTCGGCTCTTTCCACGCGCGGCCCGACTAAATTTGTCCCGTATTTGTAATACACGGGAGAGAGAGAGCTGCCCGAGCCCCCTGTAATAAAGCTCGCTCGGGTCAATGTCGCTCGGTAATCCAATCTCTCTTACCGGGCGTATATATATACGCGCCGGTGGGGCTGTTTTACTTTGGATCGGGCGCGTATATACGCCCGAAGCGATAAAAGCAGTCGGGCGTGCGCGCAGCGAGCGCGTGCATGGCGCAAGTTTGGAGGAGACGCGCCAGCAGCCGCTGCGTGTGCGTGGCCGCGTTTATTGCTCTTAACCAGCCGGATCAGCCAGCGCGCGGGCGCGCGCGCTCCGGATTTTAACGCTGGAGCACCTGCACCTGATGCTTCACTTTGCCAAGGTCGTTTCGGCTATGGCTGTAGTGCACGCGCATACGTGAACGTTTATATATAGGTTGCTGAATATCGTTTTGATATTATATTTTGAATGGGTATAGATTATTACCTGTAACTGTGTGTATGTATGTGTGTGTGTGTGTGTGGTGTGTGTATCTATGTGTGTGTATGTGTGTGTGTGTGTGTGCGTGTGGGTATGTGAGCGTATGTGTATGTGTGTCTGTATGTGTGTGTGTGTGTGTGTGCGCGCGCGCGCGTGTTTATGTGTATGTGTATCTATGTGTGTGTATGTGTGTGTGCGTGTGTGTATGTGTGTGTGTGTGTGTGTGTGCGTATGTGTATGTGTGTGTGTGTGTTTGCGTGATGCGAGTTGTGCGAGCATTTTCCTACTATTTCGTATTTGTATATACGGATAGGCGAAGTGCACACATGCGTTTGGAGGCCGAAGAGTTTACTAGCTCAGAGTCGAGCGGCTTAAGATGAAAGAGGATGCATTCGCGAGCGCACAACTCTGGAGATTGAGCTAAAGCCGCGCGCCCGCGCCCAGGATTTAAGACGCTCGCTGAGCAGATGTATAGAGAAGCTTTGGCGTATGTGCACGGTTTGAAGTATTCGACGCTCGGTGTACCCTGGCTAAATGGATTTAGCCTGCTTTTTCGCTGAATGATTGAGCGATTTAGCAGGAACGAAACGGGTTAATTGTTTTCAAATGCAACGAGGCGCGCGTTTAGGGCTTTTCGACTGCAGAAATTTTCATTGCGGAGAGATTTGAACCAGCCATTTTATTTTGGATTTTTAGCCACGAAAAACTTTTGTTTTGTTATTTTAATTAAAAGGCTTGTTTGTTACTGTATTTTTGCGATTTCGCGTAAAGCTCACGGCTCGAGTTAAGTATCTGGGTCAGATATATTTGCGTAAAAATGTAACTAGAATTAAAAGCGTATTTAAAATAAAAGAAAAATAAAGAAGCCAGGAATATTCAGATATAAAATTACAAGCTGCCTTCGCCTCGTCTCTTAGACTTCATTCAAAATTCACAATGGCTCTTGCTTCGAATAACGGTTATTGGCTCTGCGCTCGGCAGGCATCAGATTTTTCGACCTATTATGCAGATTAAATTATTCAAATTGGAAAATTTCGAGATTTAAGGATATTTCCCGTGGCGAAGCCAGCGAAGTGAAAGAACTCAGCGTCTAGCCGGTCTCCATTCTCGTCCGGCCCGCGAGCCGGGAAGAAAGACGCGAGGAAGGCGGCATAAATTTTCATAGCCCGAGCTTGCCATGGTGATTTTTACTTTTCTCCTCCGGCCGCCGACGCTACGGGGAACTTTCTAATAATCTGCAACGGCGATGATGAATTTTGCGCCCTGGCGCACTGAGAGCGAGAGAGACAAAAGAAATCCCTCACTTCTCACAATCACGTTTGCGCTTAAATTTTCATTTTCCTTTCTCGCGCGGACGAGAGATGGGTACTGGCGTCTTCTTTGGATGTGTAATAGCGTCTGGGGCGAGTTATTTAGCGCGGGAGTGTGGATTCTCAGCTTTCTTTTTTACGGTTACCGTGTCGTAAAACGGAAAAATTAATTTCGCCGGTAAATTGAAGTGCTAGTTAATTTTAAGTATGGAAAACGCTGAGGCGCCGGCTATTTCTGCAAAACGAGCAAGAGAATACCGTCTTTTTCCTCGTATAATTACCTTTGCAGTGGGCAAAAAATCGGAGGCTCTAAGTTTATCATTAAGTCTAGTAGATAGCTCGGCTTGCTTTTTGCAATTACACTCGAGTAGTTGCAGCGATGAAAAAAAATTTTCTTTAGTAAATTAAAAAAGTTTAGTGGTATCTTCACCATGACAAAATTGTTTTAATTAAATTTTTTATTATGCTTGTTTGCGTTAAGTGTTAGCTTTACAAAATTTCTAAAAATCACTTTATTTATATCGAAATTAATGAATATTTTTTACCGCTACAAACAATTTTTTAAAAAATAAATTTATTTATCCAAAATATCATTATTTGCATGGAAAAGCATATTAATTCGTAAGTTCACATAATGTTTAATATGTCGTGATAATATAAGGTTTAACTGAAAATATATTACTAACAACGCTATTTATCACGTTCGTAGAATCGTTAAATGTGCAAAAAATGCGACCACATACTGCTTAAATTATGAGATAATTATGAGATGATTAATGATTTATTCAGTTTATAGATTTTTAAGAGATATTATGTGATTTGTGATTTCTTAAATTAGATTTATTTAAACGAGTTTAAAATTTTTTATAAGATTAAAACTAAATAAAATAGATAGCATATGAAGTAAAAATTTTATAAGTTAAGCTCTACAATATACATTTTTCTCTTTTTATGTAGGTACAAAAATATTATCACAGAGAAAATCTGATAATAAAATGACAAGACGAAATTAGAAATTGTATTTTTCACCTCTGTTCCAGACAATCTATTTCAATTTTTAATTAAATTTCAAAGAAAGAGATTCTCTCATCAATCTGATAACTTTATAACAGATGTTTTTAAAATAACAATAATTTTAAAATAAACGTATCTTTTCCAGCGAATACATTTATTTCAAATAACGTTACCATCAATAGAAAAGATTGTAAAAACATTATCAAAACAATACACAATCTCGCTTCAACAAAAACTACAACTATCACCATCGATCTCTTATTGAATTAAATATTACCGAAAGATCCGCGGGGTCGCACAGTACACGTCTCTTACATCCTCTTACATAGCGCACAGCGTTAATGGAAGACTTCGCTCGTAATCGGATCACAAGTATAACCTCTATGATCTAGATGAGTTATATATAGATGGATGTAGGTACATATAAGCAGCGATGCGATTACGCGACACTGTCAAAAAAAAGTCTGTCTGATAGATAGATCGACAAGAGCGCGTCTATGTAAGAGGGACTGATCGCATTAGACGCTGTACTTATTTGGTTACGTTTCTTCGTGGACTTTCTTTTTTGTCGTCCTCGTTCGGTGCAACGGCTTCGATGCACTTTCAGTGGGTGCATTAGCGCTGAAACTTTTTTCTGCCTTGCGGGCTGGAGATGCAAAGTGGATGGATTAATTTGAAAATATGCTCGGGGATATTGTGGGAGGAGTGGAATAATTATTATGATACAATTTTCGTAGTTGATAACATTTTTAGTTATAAAAAATGTTTATTTTAATATTGCAAAATAAGGCTTATTTTATAATAAACTAATGTAAATCACTTACACACTCACACACTCGCACACAAAGAAATATCTTTTGGAATTCTCTAATATATAAGGTTGGCTGAAACATCGGAATTATACAATAAACGATATTAGTAAGCAATAAGAATCGACTGTACTTAGTAATTTGAAAAATGTCCTATTAAAAAGTTAATTAAAAATTATTAAAACACAAAGCAATTGAAATTGGAAGAAAATAACTGACATAAGGTAATAATTACGTTATGACAATAAAATTACTATCCAAGAATTTTCAATGTGTCAGAACTAATAACTCTTTTTACTATGTGTACAAAATAAAGAAAATTACTTTGACATTGAAATTACAGATTATCGCCTCTAAATTGTCAATACAGCTGAATTTCAAAGGATTAAAATAAAAAAATTAACCGATCAACTTTTATCTTTGACAACGTTATTATAAATTCTACAGCATCGTGCCACTAAAAACAAACTGAAATTTCAAAAACTTTCACAACACTCAATCACGACAAGCTCCAAAAAGTTCCAAAATAGCAAAAGCTGCGCTAGGATCAAAGACTTTGCAAGCTCATTCACATACACACACATCCACACCCACACACATACCTACCCGCGATGTAAACAAAGATAAAGTAACGCAGATCGGGCAGCGCTAATCTCAAAAGCTCCGCTCTATAGCCTCTCTCCACACCCCCGCGGCCAAAGCCAGTTCTCGGATAACCAGAGCGGCCGGCCGATATACCCCGAGTAATCAGCTAATAGCCGGCCGTCGCGACTCTCCAATTTATAGGAGGATACGTCTGCCGCATCTCCGCGGCAAAAGCCGCGCAAGAAACGCATTATAAGCGCGATCGGTAATGGGACAATCACCGGGCCGTTAATTTTCTCACCCGTCCGAAGGTAGTCACACTCGCGGCTTTGCCGAAACTTTGCAGCTTTCCCCATCCCCGACGGCGTCGATACTTTAATCAAGGCTAACCCAATTACCCGGGCGCCCATTTTTTTCTCTATCTTTCGTCGGGCCTGTGTCGCGGCCGGCATCCCCCCTTTGAAACGAGATCAACGCGCGACGCGTGTATAATTAATTTGCACCTGTATGAGATAGAGAGAGGATCGAGAGGCAGAATGGAATTTCAGTTTATTAAAAATTTCAATAGGCGTGATTGCGCGTGCGAGAGCCTTTTTCGTGTAAGCGCGCGCGAATTTCCATAGCCGTCAGTCTGGATTGACGCTAGGGTATAGTGCGTATATATGGTAGGGGGATTTTAGCCGGGTCTCGCTGCGTGCGAGGATTTTTTGTCGGATGCTGACGAGCTTTGCGGGCTTGATTAAACGCGGCAGTTTTTTAGGAGTGGCTTTTTGGCGAGGTGGGTAGTTGGGATGAGGATGCAACTTGCTAAAGCTTGTTTGAACCTATTGTTGATTATTACCAAATGCATAAGTAATAGACGTAGTTATAGAGAAAATTAGTGGCACTGTTACCACTCATCATCTAAATCTCGTTTCTAAAGTACTAACACCTAGAAAAACCTCGCACAATTATTAAAAAGAAACCCTCGCAACCACCTCCCCCATCCCAGTGTAATAATCAGAGCAAAACGAAACACACCTAAGCATGATCATCACGAGCTACCTTCTCAAGCACGAATATCTCAGCGGTGACATCTTGGCCGGGCGTAAAAGAGGCAAGGAGAGAGCCGTGAAATATACACGCACCTGCACAGCCGAGGATCTTCCATTCGCCGCGAAATTAATGGCCGCGCTTCCTTCCTTCCTCCAGCGCGGAGTGGCGCATTAAATAGACACTGTAGTCGCGTTGTTGTTGCGGGGCAAAATTGAGAGGCAGCCCGCGTGTAATGCGCGGAATGTATAGGCTCTAAGCAAGCTCCCGCAAGCTCGACCTGAACTTATTTTCCGGATCGCGCTTGCCTTTTCAGAGCTTGCGGGCTTGCTTTTTGCCAAGGGTGGGGCTGGATTCGTACGGGGAGTTTCATTATTCAGCGGGATGGGTTTTTTTTCTTTAACGTAGCAGGTATTCTTTTGGTATGGGATGGTTTTAAATGATGGCTTGTTTCTTTTTGTGCGGGGAACGCATATCGGCATTATGAAAAATCGCATCGCGCCTGAAAGAAGAAAAAAACAAATCACCGATCGTCATTAACTGCGCCGATGGAGAAAAAAAGCACGGAGATTCAGCTATTAGGGCTGCTTTACAACTAATAGATAAGATTTTCGCGCTGAAAACACGCCGAGAAATAAGAGTCATCTTGTTCCTTTCATTTTCAATTCCCGCCGCGTCTGCTTATCCAATCGTTCGTTCAGATAAGTCTCTCCGCTCTCGCCGCGTGACGAGGGCTTTTCTTTCAGAGAATCTACGCTTCCGGATGATTTTTATATCGCTTTCGTGACGCAGGCCTTTTTGCTCGACAAACGCGCTTACGAGCTGGTAATATTTATTTTAGTTCTTTTTTTCTCTCGAGATTATCTCGAATTTTTCAGCTGTGTTTTTGTTTAATTGAAACGAATGTTTTTTTAGTTAAGCGTTTTGCTAGTATAAGTGAATACGAGTTAAAATAATACTGTGGGTCCGAAGTAGATGAAAAGTTTTGTCAACTCTTTTCTCTGCGTCGATTAAACGTTTTACGATAATTTTAAAAGTTGTATAATTATGATAATTATATTTTTATTGAAAATAAAAACAACTAACCTAATTTTTTATTAAAACCTTTTTTCTTTTTTTCGGAAGTTTTACAGCTGTATGTATCGCGTATATTTCATTCATATTTAAAAACTTTTTTATTCGCTATATTTTTCGATTTTATAGCTGAAAAGTTTCGAAAGCTTCCATCGGCGCATGTAGCAAAAACATAAAGAGCCAAAACGTAAAAGTTTATTAAAAAATCACGTCAAAAACAACTCTCACTGCGTCAATAATATTTCTTCCCCCTACCCAGCATCCTATCCTATCACTGCGCCATTAATTGAAATTCCGGCGAGAAAATAAGAATAGCAAGAAAAGAAGCTTGGAAAAAAATTAGCATACCATCGCGACAATGAAATTAAAAGCTCATTAGAATAAGGAGCGAGCTCGCTTCGTTACCCTCCGGCCTTAAAGAATGCGTTACGACGCTCTCACTTAACGAGGCAATAATCGATGCGAAGCTAAGTCCCCTGGCTGTCCTTTGATATTCAAATATCTCGGATTCGGTAGCGTGTATACTTATTTCTTTTTTATCCTCCGCGAGGCACAAGCATCATTGGCCCATAAAGGCCTGCCTTTATGGCGCTTTTATAATTCACGCGTAATGCGACGCGTCCATTTTCATAATTTTAGTCCCATCAGCCTGACGCGGATGCGAAAACGCAGAAGAAAAGATGGAGATTTATAATGCACGAGGGTGTATACCGCGTCGCGAGTTCAATTTGGCAAAAGCTGTTTTTGTAAACACCAATCCACAAACATTCTTAATAAATTTTTCAAACAATTTCCACTCGTCCATCCTAATAAAAAGGATCAATCAACTCTCAACAAAATAAACTTTCCATCCAGATCGACCCAACTTCAACTTCCACCGCTCCATTTCCAACAAGACCACCCACGCCTACGGATAATTACGTATAACGTGTATTTGCCTAATGCCCCCCCGGTGCAGCTAGCTCGCTCGGCTGACATATGTCTGCGCATCTATTTCGCCGTACAAACGAAGCGCATGAGTCTTTAGAGAGCCGCGCGTTGCCTACGGTCTCTGTCCTTAATGAACGATTGCCTCTGCGCGGACTCCGGCCTGTTAAATTGAGCCAGCGCGCTTCAAAGACGCGGAGGCCCTGCGCTCGATTCTCCCCACCTCGTGGTCGCAGCTGGCTTTGTTCGTCCTCCCCCGCTCTTTACATGCATGTGTATTTTACATCGCTTTCAAGCTCGACGACCTCGCGTGTGAGCTTTACTTTTTTCTTTCTTCGCGTGGACGGCGAGTTGAAAGACGAAGGGGGGGGGGGGGGGCAAGTTGCTGTGTTTAGCGACGATAAATGGACATTTTTTCAAATTGAAACTTTGGGGATGGAGGAATTTTTGCTTAAGAGGCGTGTTCGGAGTTTTAGAGCTGGGTTGGTTGGCGGGAACATTTGTCCGTTAGGTGTGAGGTAATGCAGTTTGAAGTTGATAGTTTTTGACGAGAGGTGGTTGTGAAGGTTTCTTTACTGGTGTGTTTTGGAAGTTATGTATAATTGATAGGTGATATTTTGATTCTTAAAGCACGCGGCTGTTAGTAACTCGAGCTTTTTATGCATCTAACGCTAAAGGAAGTCTTAGCGCGGTGTACTTATCGGAATATTAATATTCACGGAAGTAAATGCTAATTGGAAAACAACGCGAGCTAATAAAATTACCTCAGCAATTAATTAACATAGTTTCTACCCGAATAATGTTCAAACTAACGGCACAACGAGATCAACGAAAAATTCACATCAAACAAAAAAAGCTCACCAACAAACCAAATTTCTTACATCCCAGCTAACATAATAATCTAAAAACCCAAGTAAAACACGCGGGCTACTCCTTCACAACAAGCCCCGCGGCTAAAACTCCAGCTCCCCCCAGCTGTAAAATCCAAAATCCCTCGTCCTCCCAACGAGCTTATCCACTTCCACAATCAAAAACTTTAACTAAAGACATTAAAAACTCCCCGGGCAAGTCGGCAACTCGCTCAGCGCCCGGTATATGGCCAATCTCGCTCGTTCCTCACAAACGATGACTAAAGACTCGCAGCTCCCGGAGAGAGAATTTCCCGGTACAAGACGCGTACACGTCTAGCTTCAACCTTGCAGCTGCGCTCTCTCTTTGTCTCGTCCTTCGTCAAGCTCGGCGAGTGTATGCACACGGGCAAGTTAGCCGGCGCCGAAACTTACGGCAACTCTCGAGTGAAATTTAAATGTTTATCTTGACGATCGAGTTATGCTTGATTAAACTGGACTTGGGCGGGGTTTACATTAGCCCGGGCCATTTTTCCGGGGCGAATTGCGCGTTTCCGGGCTTTTGTTAATTGATTCGATGGGCAAACGGCCGTAGTCGTATTTCAAACAATAGAAATCGAATCAAACGCTGACGATTATTATATATAGGTAGAGCGTCTATTAAATAAGTAACGTCATTGCGCAACTAGAAGCTATGCACTAAAGCTCGGCGCAAGCTCTAAGCTTAGAAATTCGCTTATGCAACTTTTTCGCGCTTCAAAAGCGCCTCAAAAGTCGCGCTCTCGGCTTTGTAATTATAAAGCGCCGATAAGTCGCTCTCGGCGAAGGATGCATTATATTTTTTTATTCAGCGCCGCTTTATATACTTTCGCGTCCGGGCCCCTCGGTAACGCGCCAGAGAGAGACTTCCTTAATTAAGCAGAGAACACAGGCGCACTTAAGACTTGATTAATTAAAATTCACAGACTTTTCTTTGCGCGTGCCTTGCACTCTGTGTATGTGTGCGACTCGGCTTTGGCGCGCTGAGAAAAATATTGACAAGCCACTTCATTGTTTTTCTTTAGTTTTCGTTTGAGAGGGAGAGCGAGTCGGCTGAAAGCTGCGAATATTAAAATTTTTCCGTTATACACACTTTGCGAGCCCTTTTAATGGGATGAAAGTGTATTAAATTCCAGCTCGTTACAAAAGAAGTAGCCGAGTTATTACGTTAAACGCGCGATAACGAGGATCGCGTTTCTTTAGCTTTGTCGCGCAGCTGGTTTATGCAGTATGGACGAGCGCAAGCTCGTTTCAATAAGCTTTTGATTTGAGAAAGCGACATAATCAGCGATCGAGTTTGTATTTATACTTTAGACGCGAGCTTTGCAGTAGCTATCGACTCTCGCGCATACACGTAAAGCGCGATATTTGAATTTCAATTCGGCAGCCTCGCGCGATATTAAATAACGCAATAAACAATCTCTCTCGCGAAAAATTTGTCCCAGCAGTTGGATACTTGCGCCGACGCGTCGATCCCCACAGACACTCGCAAAAAATATTCAATTTCAAATTCAACCCCTCCTCCAGTCCCCAGCGTATCCGGCAATCCACCGCCGCGAAACCAACAGCCCCATCGAAGCAGTCCCCACGAAAAAAAAGCTCAAACCCATCGTTTTGAAAAATCGCGGCGAAGAAAAAACGAGGAAGAGGAAGAAAAAGCGCATCGGGTTTTCCATCAATGGCCGCGGGACAATATAACGGCAAGGCCAGCCTTCACGCCTCCCGTGGCATATCAGACGCTGGCCGGCTCTTTTTATTTTTCCCCGGCGCGCAAGCTCGGCAGCTAGTAACGAAGTTTGCGCGCGGCGCCGCTGCGGAGAGAGCTCGTAATAATACGGGCGCAAAGTAATAATACATCGATGCGATGAGGCGCGAAGGACGCGCGGGAAATCTAGCCTAGAGGCGAGGGGAGCGAGATGCTTTCTCTCCTGGCGGCGCGTGTGTTATTTCTTGGATGCGCTGAGGGTGTGGGTTTTGATGCAGGTGGGGGGGGGGGTAGGAGGGATTTTTTGAGAGTGTTGATTTTGGTGGTGGGGGAGGTGTAGTTTTAGGGGGGTTTGGGAGATGAGGTAATTTTGATGAGGGGTTTTGTAAGTGGTGTGTTGGTTTGGATAATGATTAGGTATTTATCGAGGTTCTATGAAGAAGGTGGGAGGTAATTATATTTTTCAATAGAAAGTGCTTACAGAAAAAAAATAACAGAAGTTTGTAGATAAAAAAATATATACATAAACGTTTTTGACCATCGATTTTGTTAAAGCCGTTATTGCGACAAGAGCAGCTCGCCAAAAAACTCCAGCTCCACTAACATTTTTAATAAAATTCCAGTCCCGCAAAGCCACTAATTTCCAGCCCCCCAGCCCCTTCCGTCATCCTCCCATTGTATAACGCGGCCAAAATTACTTTTCCGCGCCGAGAAAATCCCCCGAATAATTACAATAATTACATTTCCAACACGAACCCGTCCATTCTAAACAATAATTCACGGCGAATCGCATTAATGTAACAATTCGTCGCAGAAACCCAGGACGAGGCAGCGCGGCCGCTGTCCCCCTTTTATCCCGCGGGCCGATAAAAGCTCGGGTAAAGGCATTCGGAGCCCGGAATTTACTATGCCGCCGGCGGCTGAATTACGATCGGCTCGTTAATTATCGGCGCGCTTGCGAGCGGCGGCGAAAAAATCGGAGCTAATGCGATTGCCAGGTGAGGAATTCGCTGCCTCGATTGGCTCCTTTATTTTTTACTTCGGCGGAGCGGTGATTCCGGGAAAATTGAAACGCGAAGCAGCGGTAATCCGCCACTTTACGCGGGCGTTTCGCGTATATCAGTTTAATGCCGCGTCTCTTAAGTTTTTATCAGCGCGGCGGTGTGGAAATTGGGTCCGTTATGAGCTGGAGTTTTACGGCATTGGCGGGAAGTGAAAATTTGTAATGAGCTGCGATTGTAAATTGAGTGGGTTGTGGGATTAGTTTGTAGTATCGATTGTATTAAAAATATATTTGAGGGGGTGTGGAGAGATAATATTGGTACAAATTAGTATTTTTCGTAGTAAAATGAGGACTCAATTAAGGGCATGAAAAAAACTGATAAATACTATGTAATATGTATGTAACAGTTATTTAACAGTTATTATGTTCTTAAGAATAATTTCAGTCTACTGTTAAATATAGTAATTTATATAAATTTTGTCTCTCTGCAAAAAAATTAAATTGTAATTAAATATATATTTTTATACAGATATAGTCTTAATAATTAACTTAAATTACTTACATCTAAATTTGAAAGAGTAATTATAACTGACAAGAATTTTTTGAAATATTTCATGAAAAAAATGATTGATATTGATATGTACACTTTGACCTTTTACTTTTATGAATGTCGTGTATAATATAATATCACAATTCGAAAATTTAATTATGAGTGTATGTAATTGAAAAAAGTAATTAAATTTCTTTTTAATGAAAATCGACCATTGTTATTTTCTTTTTACAGAAATGCTGCTGTTAATTGAAATTAAAAAAAATTTCATTTATGAAGTATAAATATTGTCCTTTTATCTTTCAACTACATTGTCATAAAACAATATAATAGTTCAAAAAATAATAGAACTGCATTATAACAGTCCATTTGAGACATTTAAAATTTTATTTTCAAGCTTTTGTTTAGCGAATTTCAAAATAAATATCTAATAGTAATTATTTCAATCAATTTAAATCTAAGCTATTTCATCCGTTCATTTGCACTAAAACAGAAGATTTAATCAACGCTTAATCGACTTGTCGAAACAAATCTGAATTTCATTTCAAAAATACTTTTAAACGTTTTCAACTAACCAGACTAAATAGGATTACATTAATACATTTCATAGAAGCCCTTTTTATATAAAATTGGATTTAAAACCTCAGTTCCTAACACAATTTCACAACAACTCACAAAAGGGCACACGCCGAGCTTACCGGGTTTCACCACAATAATCAAATAATAAAACTCACCCATACCCCTAAATTACGTAAAAACAACCAACAGCACAACGCACTAATTCATCGCATATTCAACTCGTCCGCCCCCAAAGTTCGGCGCATGCAAATGACCATCAACGCATACGATTACCCGTCCCAGCGACCATTATAATATTTTCCATTGTAATTTCGTCAGTGCAATTATTCTAATCCAATGGATAAGCGAAAATTTGTTTGTGGATTATCCAAAACGAACACGTCAGTCAGCCGCGCGTAACTATTGCAATTCGCACGTTTATATATGTGAGCGAAGAAACGAGAACGCGCGAAGCGCGATACAGTGTTAACAATGGAGCTAAAGAGAGAGAGAGAGAGAGAGAAAGGTAGAGAGGGAGCGAAGTGATTATGGCGTGCGCATCAAATCTATTCGATGCCCAAAGCCTCTTCACTTACGCATGAACTAATTAATATTAAACGGGAGCGCGTGGATTGCGGCAATTCCGGAATTATAGCGAGAGGCTCAAGGTGATCGAGTTGAGCTTGCGTGCTGGCTCTTATTTCTGATAATTAATAAGCTGATATTTTAGATTAATTGATTAAAAGAAATTGGAGTTTCTTGGAGCTTGCGGTTACAGTAGTGGCTGCGCGCGAATATGCGGGATTGCTGTGTAGTAAATTGTTTTAGTATGTAATTTTAAGGGCTATAGTCGTAGGTAAAAAAAGAAAAGTGTAAAGCTTTCTTTAAGATTGTAGTAGAAAAAAAACGTCGTTCTTTACGGCATTACCAAGTAAATGGGGCGTTCGCATGCCTCTTGATAAAGCGTATGTGGGGCTGTACTTTGTCCCGCGAAAACTTGAATTTTGCGGTAAAAGATTTCTAGAACAAGTTGATATTTAGAAATAAGATATTTTTTAGAAATTTATTGTGTCTTAACAAATCTTGTTTTATAGTAGTCTAGTTGACTGTTTATAATTAACATAAATCATGTAAATGAATTTATTTTTAAAAAAGAAAAGAAAAAACGATTTTTATTAAACAAAACGAAATTATTTTTAATTCTATTTATCAGTGTATAATATTTTGTAAATGTGTCCTACAACATCCGTCTGTTACTACTTAATCCCAGTCTATCTAAAGGACAAATTTCCATCAGCTCTTCTATCACCAAAATAAATATTTACCCGCAGAATTACTTAATTCAAGTTCCTTTCTACAATTTCACAACGCAAAAAGCTTACCCTAAATTCATCCCAACTTGTCAACACCATAATCAGCACGACCAAACCAGCGATTAACCCGTAATTTTCCTCTCGTCTTAATTAATTTTTAATTCCACCACCGACGCGCGCATCCAAACCACACGCAAAACTACCCACAATTCGTCTCGCGCAGCGCCAGCACGTCAACACCTCCAGCCTCCCAACCACCCAGCTCGCATTAATCGTACGCACCTGACAATCAAAGTAAAACCTTCGAAATGAAAAATATCCCTCGCAACATCCTGTAAACGACCGAGCTCTCTGCGAAATTTGTCAAACCCGCTCGCTGACAGATCCAGCCGCCGCATTTTCTCTCTCTCTCTATCCCTCTCTCCTCGCTAATTACCGCGTGTGCGCGCGTGCCGACCTTGGCCGAGCTTGCGAGCTTCATGGAAAAGCTGTCGATGCGCCCGCGCTGGCGGTGAAATGAATCGTTTCGCAAGCTGGCGATCGCGGCAAAGGCCGCCCTGTACCTCGATAATTCCCGATAATTCCGGTGATGAGCCTGCAGAGAGAGAGAGAGAGAGAGAGAGAGAGAGGACTGGCTCTGAGCGAGTTTACTTAGTCCGACGGCTGTAAGCTCGGCGCGACTATATGCTGGCTTATGTGCAAGCTCGGGTCCTCTCTATATGAGGCTGGGAAATCCCGTTTATGAGGATAGCGAGCGGTATGGAGGTATGTTGAGGGGATGGATATTTTCGTGGGCGGAGGGAGTTTTTGCGCGGAAGAGAGATTGCTTTGAGGTTTATTGCTGGCTTGGAGATTTAATTATTGGCTGGGTATGAAAGTTGTTTGCGGGGGAGATTTGAGTTATGATTTGTAAAAGTTTATATTTGGGAATCATTTGATACTTGCTGTTGAGGGATATAAAAATGTACGTGGTCATTTTGTGTTTTTAACTTTAAACATTTAAATATTCATAAATATTATTTTTTAACTCTGAAACGTTATGCGCCTGTGCATTCTTTTATTGCTGTATAAATGTGATTCTGTTTTATGCAAATTTGAATCGCATCAAACCGCTCTCTTGTTTTTATAGCATATAAAGAGGAGCACGAAAAGTGCATCTACTATTTAAAACTAGAAAAATATTATTCAAATCCATGCTAGGTTTATTGCTAGAATGCAGTCACTATAAAATGATTTTTAAAAAATTTTAAATTCAAAAAATTGAATTTCTATACACTGCATACGAAAAAATTCAACTAGGAATATTTAAAACAAACCTTTTATTCAACAAATTGAGAAGCAATATTCATTTTTTTAAAAATTTCATCTTCATCAAAAGTCAAACCGCATCCAGTTTCCTCTATTACTTAAACAACAGAGAATACTAAATTAAAGTCAAACTAGATTCCACTCGTTAAATCCACCTATCCACCACCAAAATTAATCAATTTAAAACCCAACGAACTCGCTCAACCCAAATCCAAACAAAACCATACCCTCTACCCCCACCACCCGCACTCTCAAAAACACCTACCACATTCAATCGCTAAAACCCCCCTCGCCACATCCCGCCGAGGCATAAAGCGCAGCTCGAATCAAAGTACAGCCCCGGAAACGAATTAGGCCCGCGTTTAAGCTCGAGCTTGCGCGTGAAACCCGGCCCGAGAAACAGAGCCGGATCTCAAGCTTGCAAGCCCAGGCAAATAGACAAAGAGCGGAGCTTGCGCGCGTAAACGAAAGCTCGCGGTTAATCCAAGTCTAGCGGTAGCTTGCGCGCCTGTCCCCTTATACCCGTGAGTTTCGCTCCGCTGCAGCTCGAAGGCGCAGGGGAAAGTCAGCGCCCGAGCTTGCGGCGCTAGTTCGCCTTTTGCGTGATGCAGCCAATTAAATTCGCGCGCCGAAGAGGCGGTAAGGCGCCGAGAGTCCGACGACAGTCGCTGTGGATTAAAGGGCACAGCGGGCCTTGAATACTCGGATTGAATAAGTAGTTTAAGCGTGAGAGTGTGGTTGGGTTTGAGAGAATTTATTGGTGTTGTCGTGCGAGTGCTTGGGTTATTTTTGAAATTATGTGTGTTTGATTAGTAGGATGGGTTTGGTGATTAGCAAAACTTCTGGGGAGGTTGAGTATGAGTATAGGCGTACTTGTATAGAGTGTTTGATAGAAATTAGTTCAAGTTGCTTTTTCAAGTACTTCAAGTAGTTTGCATAAGTGCTAAGTTTATGAAAATATGTGGTTCTAGTGAGAATCTGCAAGTATTCTGCACTTGAACATAAATACTAAATTTTATTCACAAGTATATTTATAATTGTACTTTCAATTTTGAAAAAAAAACTACAATTTTGCTGGTCTTACCACACTTAGATTTATCTACATGTTTTTTTTCTAGGACTACACCTAGGACTAAACAAAATTTGTTTATAGAATATTTTGATATCGTGCAACTTTATTGGATGATTTCAGCGTTTTAATCAATCTCAATTTAAAAATGTTGTAAACAAATTTTTATTCGATAAGTGTATGTACACTAACTACTTTATTCAGAATTTATTTCACATTGCTTTTCTACAGAGATGCACAAATCAATAACATCCTTAATTACATACTCTCGCGCTATTAAAAACAAGAACAATACCATTTTCATCCGTTTCATCCAAAAAATCAACAATAACAATGAAAATCATCCCCAGCAATCCCACCGCATCACACACCCCCACAACCACGCACAATTTATCTCAAAAATTACCGAAACTAGACCGCCCCACACGAGAGCGCAGCCATCCAACCGCGGTCCGCAAACTTGCCCCAACGCCGGTTATCCGTTCTAAGCGTAAGTTTGATAGAGAGCCAGCTGAGGCGGCGCGCAGCGGTGGCCAGGGGATCTTTTATCGTTTATCGCGCTAGAATGGAGATGAGCTGATTAAGCTCGCCTCGCTGGATTCGAAATTTATACGCGCGCCGCGACTTTCTCCCCCCCCCCCCTTTTCCGGCTTATTGGAAATTGTGTCTCGCGCAGCGCGAGCCCGGTGACTCGACGTTTTCATTAAGTGCTCGCGCGAGAGCGCAAAAGGAAGGCAAAAAGCTCCTCGCGCGCAGAGCTTGATCATAGCTGCGCCGGCGGCCTGTGACTGTGTATCGAGTGCTCCTTTATTTTTGTCCTCATCCTCGTCGATGCTTATCTCCCTTGTTCCTTTTTTCTTTGCCGGCGAGCGAAGTGGAGCTGTGTAGCGCAGCGAGGCAGGTGTGGAAAATATGCCGCGTCCGTGTTAATGAGACGGAGTTGTGCTAATACTGCAGTTATCGAGCGCTTTTTGAGGAGAGGGTAGAGGTGAAGTTTTACGGGCGGATGCTGGCTTGTGATAACATTCTTCGGCATGCGAAAAGTGCATTTGCGCGGATAGGTCGAGCTGTGGTTTGGAGCTTTATTGCGAGAGGTGCTGCTTTGGCTTTTATATCGCGTAATTTTGGAGGTGGTTAGGAGAAAGTTGAATAATTATTGTAGTATTCGTTTGTTTATTTCCTTTTTTTCGTTTAGCTGTGCGCGTTGGATTGTTGAGGATTTTAATGAATATTTTATTTTACACGCGTTTTGATTCCTTTATTACAGTTTGAAAAACGCGCCAAATGAGACTGAGATGAAATCAATCAAAGCTTAGCCAAGCATTCTTACATTGTTCGATGAAAAAATTATTTTTATTCCTTAACTATTTTAATTAGAAACGTTTGCCAAGAGAATATAATCATAAAATATTTCCTATTCATTTTAAAAGCAGCTAGCCTCCGCAAGGTCAATTCTGCTTCTATAAAAGGGACAGGCTGTTTTTAGAAAAACTAATAATTCCGCGATGATCGTGAGAAGGAGTATTAATCATTGCATAATAAGTGCGTTGTAAAAGTTTGCTGACGTGTAGACTATTTTTATCAGGCGATAAGTAAGATCAACGCTTTTTCCGACGTATTAAAAAAAAAATCATCCTCTCGCTTTATCACATATAAAAAAAACCGTGCTCTCGTTACCCACACCACCTGTAAAATAACGCCTCTCTTTTATACTCATCCAAGAAGCGCACATATTGAATTCCAAAAAAAAACTCTCCCGCAATCTCTGCAAAATCCCCCCCACCCGCAAATTGTAATTCCGTCTTCCCGCCGGGTCAACTCGCCCCGAGGAAAACAAATCAAAAGAAAAAAAAAAACCCGAAAAAAGAGCAAGCGAACAACAGTCGCTTACTGAAAGAAAAAAAAAAGAAGGGCACGAAGAATCACTCCTCAAAGCGATCCCCAGCACCGATAAGCGCGAAATCTGCGGAAATTGCTTTCCGGGTATAGGCGCGACGCGCTCCTTAATGCCCCGCGTCGTCACGCGCCAGAAAGGAAAGCCCATTTTTCCGTTCATTCAATTTTTTTTTTTTTTTACGAGAGCCGAACACACTCCGCAAGCTCCTATATATAGACTCTCCCTGCGGGCGCGAGCTTTTAAGCGGGGCAGAGAGGCTCGATCTTGGCGCGGCCCCCAGAGGAGCTTGCGCGATGTAGCCGCGCATATCCGATTCGCTTGGGGAGAGAAGTTAGGGTCTCGCCTCATCGCGGCCGGGCTGGTATTACTTTACAATCGCTTCGGAGTATATAACAAGTTGCGGCCTGTGTGTATTGGCTGTGACTGGAATTCGTTGCTGCAAGCTGTGAAATTTGTATTGCAAGTTTTTTGGGGCGAAGGGATTGGTTTATTAAGTTTGTTAGTGGGATGTGTGCGAAGTGAGGATTGCGGAGTGTGAAGGCGCGCTGCACAGTCGATTGATTATTTATAGGGTTTGAAGGGCTTATGCAAAGCGGACCGCGCGCGGCTGATTATATTTGATTACAGGCGCTGGAGAAACATGCTAAGTCGGGCGAATATCGCGCGTGCTCTATATATATATAAATTCATCGTGGGTTCGATTATTTTAAACGTGATTTGCTGCGAGCTTATCTCGCCTCTGGATGATGCGCGTGATTATTGTTTGTAATTATTGTTGTAATTATGTTATTAATATTGAACTGTTTGTATCGGTAATAATAGTATAGGTTGTAATGATTCGCTTACGTGGTGCAGGTTATTTTCGATAATTAATTTGGAAATTTCTATTTAAAAATGTTAGATTTATTTTTATTCCAATATTTTTTATGGTAATTTTAAATGGCATTTGAGCAATAATTAAAAATCATTGATTAAAATAAACTAATCTTCAAAAATTTATTTCAATTCTTTTTTAATCAATAAAATGTAACAAAATTTTGATACCTGATATAAAAACGTGTAGTTTTATTTTCTAGATACAAACCAATTTTTTCATCGAAATAAAATTATACTGGGTAACTGTTCGCCAAAGAGCAAGTTAACCCTCTTAATTTTAACCCTCTTATGAATAAAAATATTTTTATCATGAAACAAGTATCTAAAATTCTTAAAAATCCCTGCTTAAAAAATTAAGCTTTTCAAATATAACATTGTTACATAAGAGCTTTTTAAAAATCATAACGAAATAGTAAAAATTGGAATAGTCGATCATAAGCGTAGCAAAATAATTTCCATTAAAAATGTAATAAGATAAAATATGTTTTATTCAGTCTACGTTTTGGGAAATTTTAGAACTCTTCTGTTCAAGAAATAACGTAAATAGTCTTCAAAATGCACGACGTTACGTTAGATATACAATTTAAAATTTACACAATCATCTCAATTCTTTTCAACAATAAGAGAAGAAGTAATTTTATAAGCTTTCATTTCACAGTTCGAAAAAGTAGTTACTGCTCCACGTCTCTTTCCATTTTGATTAAAAATTACATTTCACGCATAGTTTGGCACAAAAACTCAGAAAACGATTCTTATCAAATGCTAGAGAAAACTTTTGATTGCTCTCTTTTGAAATACGTATAGCCTAAATTCGTTTGAGTTTTCACCTGTCAAAGAAACTTAGATTAAAGGACTTAGCGAACCTAAGATTTAATAAAGATTAGAATAAACTTCTTATTTTTCGTCTCTCCCTTCTATCAAGCGCACACTATTTCTTTCGCGTTCTTTAACCTGAATGCAGTCAAAAAATTTAGTTAAATCGACTAAATTTTCTGATTCTAATTGAACTTTTTCCTTTAATTCAATAGGCTTTCTATAAGTTTGACAGAGAAATTTGACGAATTAATCTAAGTTATGTTAAACCAACGGAAAGTTGGTTGAATCAAATTCAAGCTGTTTTATAACAGCGTTTATTCATAATCAAACACCGTCCAAAACTTTCACTTGAATCAACTAAACGTTCTATTAATTATTTCTAACTAAAATAAATTCAGAGTCAACTTAACACTCACCGCCCGCATTAACAATTTACCACATTAAAAATATACACGCATAAACCATTATTACAAAACCACCCAAAACTCTACACTCCTTCATCAAAAAATCCCTCAAAATTTCGCACTCGCCCATAAACCCATTCAGCATTCCGCTCGCCTCGCAAGCTCGAACACAGCCCAAACATCCGATTCCCCATTCGAAATATCGCTCATACACCCCTCCGCTGTAAACTCCACCAAAAGCTCTCTTCCAAAAAGCGCGCGCTTAAAAAAGCTCGAGCAGCAACTCCAGCCTCTCGAATCCATAACCCGCCGCTCGCTATTTTCCTGTCGCCGTTCGGCGAGCTTTAAAAGTTATGCACACAGACGCGGGGGAGCGAAACGTGGCAGCGCGCGCGAGTGGAAAACAGACAGGCTTTGCCGCTCGCGCACTCGAAATTCCGTCGGACGGCAATTCGTTAAGTGGCCCTAGGCCGGCAGAGCGAATGGAAATCGCCCTCGGCTGCTGCAGTGCGTGAATGTAGAGCTTTTTGGTGGGTTTGAAATATTTTTCACTTTTCGCGTGCATAGCGGCTGGGTATATGAAAGGAGGCGGGTACGCGCGCCTTGGGAAAGAAAAGGTAGATATAAGTACTTTTAGTAGCGATTTAGCCCGGTCACCTTTTGTCTTTTCGCGCGGCGTGACTATAGAGCTTTTGCGAGCTTGCGGACGTTGATTAAGGACGAGAGCTGCGAGATGTGTCGAGACAAAGAAAGGGAGGCGGCGGCGATCGTCAAGTGCAGCTGCGAAGTGGAGAGAAAACATAGTGGCTAAGCGCGGATGCGACGAGGGTAGTTTTTGTGGCAGCTGGACAGTGCGGATGCTGACTGCCTTTTTGCCGGCTGCGCGCGCGGGTGGATTTGCGTGATTGTGAATTATGAATTAGAGAGCAGAAAAAGGGGATTTGGGTAAGAGAGGTTGAAGATGAGGGATGAGGTGGAGTAGTGCGTGGCGAGGATGGAAAAGACAATAGGTGGATTTGGAAAGAATAATTGTAGTTGTGTGAGGTGAGGTTTTTGAAAATTACGCTGAATTGAAATAGCGAGTGGTTTCTTGAAAGTTTTAAGAGGAACGTTTGAATGTTTACTTAGTCGTTTTGAATGTTTTGTTTGCTTCGAAATTGTTATGGCGAATTGAAAGTTTGAAAATGTTTGTTTTCAATCTGATTGTTTGGAATAAAGCTGTAGTACATGCCAAATAAAACTTTTTATTGCATAAAATATCAAATAAATGCGAAGTATGTGTTTGGAATCCACTAAATTTTATGTCATTTAGGCTAAAAAAAAATGTTAAAATATCTAAAGAAATTTTAATCAAAATATAAATAAAAATCTTTTTTAAATAATGCTTTGAAATATTTAATATTACATTTAAATTTGCGTGTAGTATGAAGCCAATTTGCCTGGAATGTACTAGAATTAATGCATAATTATGAATTCATAAAGTGAAGGTGTCCTGAGTTTACTTGTGTAAATTTAGTCGCTAATTTTAAAGTATTTAGTATAAATTTATGAATAGTTAAAATTTGATTTGCGCATAGAAATCTTGAAACACTCTGATCAAAATTTATAAAAGTTTTGAGCGAATGTTAAAAATCTAACTTAATTCTGTATGCGCAAGCATACCGTTAAAAGGTAATGTACAAACAAAACATATAACTATGAAATGAAAACATGGTTTTATTTCGGGAGTAATGACGTATAACAAATATGCTTTACATCATTCTATATTTTAGTTAATCGTAAAAGTCACGTTTTATAATTATTAGTTTTATAAAGAACATAAAAAGTTTTACAATGCATGTTATTTTCAACTTTTCACATTTCCTGGAGTTTTTATATTAAATTATTAGGAAAAGTTTTTAAAAGCAAAATTAATGAAGAAAGGTAACGATAGCTACTTGGTTCGTTTACTCATTACTCACACTTTAATGTTATTTTTCTTTTAAACTTATTAGGATAAAACTTTATAATTTTAAATCTAAAAATTACAAATATGTACTACATTGTATATAATATCATTATTGTAATTGTTGTATAAATTGCAGAATACACTAAAAGTTCTGTTATAAGAAAAAATGATAATTCTAGACCAATTTTACATTCAGATAAAACAAATATCAGTATAAAATTGCGAGAGCGCTGAATTCTTTTAAGCATAAACGCAAATATACTGGCATATTTTCATACAAAGGAAACTTACTGAAATAGGTTGTGTGAAATATTCACCAACGCTTTAGATACAGTCGAAAAATAATAAAGAGAGAACGAAACATTTTTTTCAATGCATAGTAATATTTTTTTACATTACCGTCTGCTTTAGCGGAAATTAGTTCCGAAAATATTTCAAATAATTAAGGATAAAACTTGTTAGCGTTTTCTATTCATTAGACAAAAGTTAATTTATCTTAGAACCTATTCAATTTCTTGAGAAAAGATATTTTACCCGCAAGGTTTTCAAATAGCGATGACACTGCAAGTTCTTAAAATAGATTTACTTTACTGTGTATTTTTTAAGAAACTTATGAATATTTTTTAATTGTATAGTTGACGCTTCAAATTTTAAACTAACTTCTTCAACGAAATTATTTTATTTTTTCATTATATCAAACAAGCTCAGAGAGTGATTAGTTTTAAAACATGAATTATCTCATTTTATCAAGTATCCATGCTCAATTTTTCATAATTTTCTTCAACTCCAGATATTATCAAAAAACTTTCTAAACATTGGACAATACAAAAAACCAAAATCTAAGAAACTACTACCACAAACGCTAACTAAGGATCCACCTTAAGCTAAAGTAAGCCATCTCTCATTCCGCACCTGTCCTTAAAGCGGCCACTTCTTGCGTCCCGCCTCTTAACGAAAAACCTGACACCCGACTTTGACAGTGATTACAAAAGATTTAAGTAGCTCTCGCAAAGAGACCCAAAGCCCCCCCGCAAAGAAACTCCCATAAAGAGCAAGAAAGCACATCTCCCAGAGACAACGAAAAAAAAAAAACTGTCAAGTGCCTCTTCCATCTCATTCTCCTGCACCCGCACTGTCCAGCGCGTCAGCGACAATTACGCCACCAGGGATCGTCCCTCTCACGTTTTTTTTTCCACCGAAAGTGACTTCAATTCAGCCGAGGAAAATAGCCTTTCATATGGTCCTTTTTTTTCTTCACACACACACACACACACACGCTCGAGCTTCGCTCGCGAGCTGAATGCGTTCAATTACGTATTTCCGGGTTAACGAGAGCCATTGAAAGCGCTTTTCGTTACGATATTACTGTGTGCCCGATGCCCGCCGGCGAGAGATGGAAAGAAAAGAGGCTCGGCGGCGCAAAAAATAATGCACTCTTCTTCTTGGCCGAGCTGGTGGATTGCTCGAAAAAAAATCTTTTTTTCGCCCTCCTCCTTTAGAGGGAAGCGCGCGGAATTAAAAGTCGGCGGGGTTCGCTTATTAGCGCTCGCGGGGTTTGATTGCGCGTGTACCGCGGGGAAAAAAGTTTGTTCCCATTATTCAGCCGAGAGCCGGGCGCGCGGCTCTTTTTTACTAGGCCACATGTTGCGGATGCGAAATTTTCGGGAGGCTGCGGATAATACAAAACGAGTTGCCAGGTACACGCTGATTATTGTACCGGATATACGAGGGCTTAATGTATATACAGGCTTCGTTTGTTATGCGCGTAAAAGAGAGACAGAGAGAGAGAGAGAGAGAGAGATCAGTGGCGGGGAATTTTAATTTGGGATCGGAATATTTCGGTGTACGCGCGCCGCTTGGGTGAAACAATGCAGCGCGAACTTTTGAGCTGCCGTTGGGGAATCGGGGCTGTAATTCAGTTTAAGGGATGGTTATTATTAACGCGATTAAAAACTCATCGTGGAGTCGGGGAGGAGTAACAAAAGGGTTTTTAAGTGCGTGTAATTGGCTGAAGGGGTTTGGGTAATGGTTGTAATTAAGCGTTGATTTTGTATACGTGTAAGTACTTTTTTTACTGGAATAAGTGGACTTTTGTACCGGAATTTCTTTAATACCAGAAAGCGCTTGTAATAAATTGTAAAGCATAATTATTTTAAGTTGCCTTATACGCAATGGCATAAACAAGATTCAATATATGAATTTATACTGTATCAGATTTAATCCAAGTATGTAAACTAATTAAAAATTATATTTATATTTATAATTTAAATTTTCCATTTAATACTAGCTTACAGAAACTTCTTAACTGAACAACTAGAATTCTAATACGATAAAAAATTTTAACCTACCGTTTGGCATAATAATTACTTAGGCGCAATAAAAAATAAATCCAAAACATTTTACTCGACGTACGTATTCATAGACAGACAATATCAAACTATAATATCAGGTTCCTAGTACCAGCGTGTTAAAAGAAACCGAGTTAATAATAAATCACTTACATTAGTAATTACACAAGTCAAAAAGAAATCCTAACAAAAGGACCCTACCCTGGCCGCAACGCTGTTGCTCTTAGCTAAATTTTTGGTTTGCAACGCTGATTGCGCGCGCCAAATAGAAAATGTTTACTTAGGTAAAAAGTTCCCTCTAAAGTCGTCTGTTTACACTGAAAATTTGCCCGCGGGCAAACTGCGAGCGCACTCTATTTACCCCAAATACACGAAATATAATTTAATTAACAGTCTACCCCATTACATATTAAAATCACTGTACATCAAATTTTTCAAATCACCATTCAACGATCGTACCCGCTCTCCACGACGCACTACGCTTCGAAAGCCCATTGAAAAAATTTCCGAAGCACAAAAGTTCAACACTCCCCCCTAAACTCCCTTCAACTCTA
>JAPYZA010000066.1:0-52629 GCA_030522685.1 Eupelmus azureus | reverse complement strand
AAAAATATTAATAAAAAATGATGTACATTTAATCGTAATACTGTTGCAGGAGACGTAATGAACCTTATAAAAGATATATTCTTGTCCGACCATATCTCGACATGTTCTACTGAAGTATCAATCTTTCTTTTATCTAAACTTATAATAATTTTAATAATTAATTAGTTCATTTTTATTTTCATTAAACAGGTAAATGATTAAGCATATCCAATTTAATTGAATATTCGTTATTATTCAATATATGTAGATTTCAAGAATCGATCGAATGCCCGCTGCCTGCATAACAAATGTGCTCAAAAGCTATTGATACATTCTCGCGCATGCATTACCATCTTTATCGAGTAGCGCATGCATTACCATCTTTATCGAGTAACTGTAAGCCAAGGCGGAAAAGACTTCTCTTCGACTTTCTTTCTCTCGAATGATTTTTTTAAGATAAAAAAGTATTGTCAAATCAAGCATGAATTTGCGATCATTGCGCTCGAATATTATATAAAATGGTTGAAAAAGAGATTAAGAAAATTTCAAAAAAAACTGCACAAATATCAGCTCAGTTTTTAAAGCACAATCTGGCTTATAGTTTCTCTATATGAATCAAAGATAAACCTACCCTATCCATCCAGTAAACCACTTTAAATAAAAAACATATATATCTCATCCTAATCGCTCTATCCTCTCTATCCACCCATTCAATAACTACTCCACTAGCAAGCCGAGTAATCGTTCCCGCGGCGTAAAAGCCTCCAAGAAACGAGCAGACACTAGCCCCGGTTTATCGACGCTAGGGACCGGCTGCAAAGATCCCAGGCCTTTATACCCGCCAAGTGAATGTTTTGAACGGCGCGCAATCGCGTTTTAGCGCGAGCTAGTGGCACGGTAACTCCGTTCCGCCGGGGCGCGCGTGCACTGGATTGGATTTGACATCTCAACCGAAAGCCCGGGAGTTTTACGAGGATTTCTGGGAGCGCGGCGTGGATGAATTCAGCGGCACGTCTCCCCAGAGCTACGTGGGCTGCTGACCCTTTTAAAGGATCCAGGAGATGAAAGAGAGCGGTGGAGGATGGAGATCTTATTTTGAGGGAGGTGGAGGTTGGTATGAGGAAGGTGTAGGGATGTGTATTAGGTTTTCGATAAGAGATGGGAGCCGGTGATTTATT
Organism: Eupelmus azureus; assembly: GCA_030522685.1. Classification (NCBI taxonomy): domain Eukaryota; kingdom Metazoa; phylum Arthropoda; class Insecta; order Hymenoptera; family Eupelmidae; genus Eupelmus; species Eupelmus azureus. Next base: position 51,472 of record JAPYZA010000066.1, on the reverse strand, counting down.
TGTGTTAATTTTAATCGAATTAGGCCTTTGTACGTGAGCTGCGTTTGTTTGTTTTTATTTTTGGAGTTGTGATAAAGCCTGCTGTTTGTTTTAATTAAATAGCTTGATTTCTTATTAAATCCTTCAACGAATAGGCATATTTTTTCCTGGTATTGACCAATAGAGGGAATATATAAAAAATACATTGCAACATTGTTCCCAAGCATCTATAGCATTTTATTGAATTATTCAATTTGGAATATTACGCCGAGTATTACGTGAATTGGTTTGTTCACGAATACCGTGCTGCATACCTTTGTGTCAAACAGGGCCGTTCTACGTAAAAGCAATTTATAAATAAATTTCTATTATACCGGTACAAGTGAGCTGAAACTTTACTCCTCAGTAGGCGCTAGTAACGCAGTCACGTGTCGAGACGCCCTAAGGCAGCGTATAGCGTGAACTTATTTCTTCCAGCCGACTTCACGCAAACTTCTTAGCACGTGGCCATTTCTATTTTACACACAACACCGCCTTATATTTCACGCTAAAGGACTAATTTATTTTCTCATTCGGCAGGCATTTTTAAAAAGAAATTCATCGTCAACGATCAGCCAGCCAATATCGCGATTACTCGGGGCCTCGAAACAAATGCGCATAATTCTCCGAAAGTACACAGGGTAATTTAGTCGATGGCGCGGGACGCGTGTTCCTTTTTTTCTTCACCAGCCCGATAAACTCGCGATAAAGGCGGAGATTAGGCGAGCCGGAGGGGAAGAAGATTCCGGCTATACAAAGCTCGTAAATCTCCGGTAGTGCAGCGGAGAGAGAGCTGGCTTCGAAAATTTTTTTTCCACGTGCGCGAGCGCAATCCGAGAATTTTCCGATTCGGGGATAATAATCCGCTTAACGGCGTGTTTGCGCGAGGGGAGACGCGGCTGATTACCGAGCGACTGGTGCAAAAAGAAAAATACTGAGTCTCGTGACACGATTTCAATACTTGAATGGCTATTCATTATTCTAGGTAGAGTTTTGGAGTCGGATGATTTTCTAGGCTGGTTTTTATATCTGGATTAAAGTGGAGGGATTCAGGAAAAAATGGGACTGCTGGTAGAAATTGTGAATAATAATGTAGGGTTTCTTTTGGGATTTCGCTTTTTTCTTTAAGTTCTGGAGAACGTTTATTGTAAGATAAAAGTCCGTGATAACTGACTGTTTAGTCGAATAAAGTAACGAATTACTTCTAAAATCCATATTATTGTTGACTTAAGTTGAAATAAGAAAAAAAGTGTTTTAATTAAAGATACCGTCAATGAACTTAAAATAAAAACAGAATAAATGCCATCAAAGTGACAGCTTTTCATTAAATTAAATAGTTCTTTTTCACAAAAGTTTGCATACTTATCTGTGAATAATTGCCTCGTATTCATCCTTTTCCAAATTAAATATTTTACAATTCGCAAAACACTCCCAACAGACATGATATCTCATTAATATCAAAATGTATAATAAAGCCTTAGAGAAGGGCTCCACTAAACGTAGACTCACTAAGAAGCTTAATTTACATCCTTTCAGACCTCCAAATGCAACAAACACTTAGCCGCACGTACGCCCGCCATGTTTCTTACCTTAATATCAAAATTCACGCTCGTCCTCACGCGACCGAGGCCTAATAAATAAAAATTAAAATTCCCACGAATCCTTTACTCTCAACCAAACTTTGCTCTCCGCCGTTCTCAAGCCTGATCCCTCGCCTCTAGCGAGAGGCCGAATAAAGCTATTTTAGGCTTGGCCGCTCTGAGCTCCTCGGATCCTCGCGTGCGTCCGCTCAAGTAGGATGTGCATAAACACGCGATCGCCAAAGTTGTTTAATGAAATATACGCCTCGTGTGCGCGGCTATGCGTGTACTCCCACAAGCGTTAGCTGGCTGCATGCCTGCAGCCCCCGGTGGGAGTTGGCTTATTTAGAAGCTGGAGAGGTGTAGAGTGAGGTTGGGAAAATTCTTTGAATGAGAAGTCTTTTATTAGCGGGGAGGAGGGGTTTAGGTTCCGGTGGGATTGGAATTAGGTGGTGGGTATGAATTGTTAAGAATGATGGATCAGAGGTGTTGTGGTTATTCGAGGCTATGTTAGTAACGGAATAAGTCAAGAGACGGATATTTACTTTGTTAGGTTGAGAGTTGCATTTAAAAAAATTATTAAAAAGTAAGACCTTTAATATTTTTAGATAAAAATATAGATTTTAAAAAAGTTATTATTAGAATAAATCACGTCGTCATTCGACTAATAAAGGCACTTGGTTCAATTGTAATAATTAAATATCTGTTTCTACCGTGCGGTTAAATTCATCGACATCGATTAAATTAAATATTACGTATCCAAAATGAATAATGACCTAAAAGCAATATATATTATCATTGACCTTTTGCAAAACAGTTGGATGACATTGGTAAAATAAACCTCGTTGTTCAGCAATATTAATAGATGCAAAAATAGAAATTTTTAAAAGTCTTTAATAGGTTTAGTTTAATCTATAATATTGCATCATTGTATTACATTTTTTCTAAATCTAAACTTTAATTTAAGCCTATATTGTAACGTATATTTCTTAGTGACAAGTCTTTGATACAAATGTATTAAGTCTAATAAATTTTACTGCATAATTTGCTTGCATGCTTTCATCTGCATAATTATGAATGTTTTATTAAAAGAGATGAAAATGCAAAGAGTTAATCTTTATAACAACCATACAATTAAATTAAACATAATATATTTACATAATAAAAACTATATCAATTAAAAAATAAATCACCGGCATAAGACTTCTTATTTTTTTAAAGCAGAAACTGTAACTACTTGTTACAGTTTGACGTACAACAAATTATTTAAGTGATCTAACCGTGCTTTTATAGTCAATAAAACTTGGTTCGATGACATAGGATGCATCAACCTACATTTTTTAATATATTATGAAATAAAAATAATATAAGGATTAGAATCTGAAAGAGTTAAATACTACTTACATAAAAAACTCATTGTCGTGGTCGATATAATTTCTTTGATAATGAAACAACATCAAAAATAAAATTATTATTTATTAGCATAAAAGCAGAAAAGCTTAAAGCTTATCTTAAATTTTCTTAAAGCTTAAAGCTTCTCTTAAATTTAAATTTTCCTTCTTTCATTTTCCTTTTTGATTTCATAAAATCTCAAAGAAAGCACTTTCAATAAAAAAAACAGTGTCCAAACATTAAGACTTGAAATTCACCCGACTTATTGCAAAATAAACTGCTTTAAAGGGCTTTAAAGCTCGCGAGTAATTGAATCAACGGCCGCGCGCGACCGAGGCAAATGCTAATTCCGTGTTAGCTGTATTTTAAATACAGAACTTGCCGTGCGCTGCCTCATTAAAATGCTACTCCTTGTCCCGTACACACGTAGACAAGCAGGAGCAAGGCGAGAAAAGCAACAGCCGATCTATCAGCCCTCCTGGGATGGATTAGCCTGGAAATGCGCCGCAGCCGTTGAAAGAGAAAGCCAGGAGAGCCGGGCAAAGTTCTAGCGTAATGCAGAAACAGCAATTTGAAATTCAAGCTGCGCGGGCGTCACTCCTCCTTTTGAGCCTCGCTTTCTACCTACCTATACATGCATTCTTGCGCTCCGCTCCTGTTCCCTTATATCGTCATCGCTGTTTAACTTCCTTTTTTCCTCGCTTTTTACTACCCACGCGCTTCTTCTCCGCTTTCCTCTCGTATATCTCTTGTCGGACTGATGCTCCTTACTTTTATTGAGATTTTCCAATTACTTTCTGGGAAATAGGGAATCCGGATTTTCGAAGCTTTGCATAAATTTATTTCTTCTTTTTTTTGGAGATCGGAAAAAGCGTGATAATGGCGACGTTGGAAACTTTTAATTAGTTTGTGATGTATGAAAACTATTTGAACTGCACGGAGCGTCGATGTGTTTTTGGATTGCTAGCAATTTGATTATCTTTCCTCGATAGTCGATTAATTTCGATTAGTTTTGTTGAGTTGAAGAAGCATGGAAGTAAACTATTTGAAGTCACTATTGATGTTTGTTACAGTGACAAAGTTGTAGTGAATCATTTGACTTTTTGTCTTGAACAGAGAATTACCATGGAGTATAAACTAGTAGTCCGTTTATTTTCATTTAGTTTGTTTTACTTAGCTTTTATTTTCTGTTCTGAATAATGTAGAAGTTGCGTTAAGCATTTTCAGTCATTTAAACTTATAATTAATAAGAGTGAGCTAGAAAGTTATTATTTAAATTTTCCGATAAGCCAAGACTATAATTATCGGAAACAAAACATTAAATTTAGTACTTAACTTTTAATGTAATTTTCTCGTATCTGATACTAACAGCTTCTCTTAACGTCACGAATTTCAGACTTGAGAGAGCTGAAGGAGTTTTTTACGATCGGTACATTGTGCGGCAAGGTTTTACGTTCTTATCGATTTTGTTTTAACGGCATAAGACGCTGTAATAATTACATTAAGAGTGAAATTTCTGAAAACTCGGACAGAGCTAGTTTTTTTTTCAAATATTTTTTAGAAAGAAATATAGAGTATATTTTTAATATTTATAAACAACCATAAATTTTACGAACATATTTAATATTAGTATTCATTTCAGATAAAAAAGTGTTATAATTGAAAGTTTTTCTAAAAAAAATTGCAAAACTTATAAAGAAGTTTTCTATCAAACTAAAATTGGACTACATGCGACTATTGAATAGCTGTAAAAACGAATTTTTGTTCTAGCTCAGAGAAGGTAAATTGATGCTTTTAAGCTTTCAATGATGTTACTTGCTATTTTTTTGTACTAGTAATGCCATTAACTAGTTTTTATGATTGCTTATTTTATTCTTAAAATTAAAAGATTTTATTATGAAAAACATAAATCTTTTTTATTAAAATAATATTAATAATAAAATACATAAGATTTTTATTCACATATTTCAAATAAAAGTATATGCTAAACTGACAACTTTTAGTTTATTAATAAAAGTAACAATAAATTTTAATAATAATTATTTTACACGTATCAATGCAATTTTAAAAATTATAAAAAATTACGTGCAAGTACAAGTACGCATTTTATGAAATCTATCTATGGCGGCTGTCCTTCAAACGAAGATAAACCTCTTGCAACTAATTGTCGTAAAGTGCGTTACGGAAATATTGTCTCACGAAATAAACAGTCATTTTTAATTATAGAAAATACCTTGTAAAGTGCTTTTTTTAATCAATAGTATGTTTTAAAAGGCGTATTTGCGAATCTTTCATATTTCTCATTTTTTCATTAAACTGTCACGTCTTCCTCGGGGTTTCCTTAATTTCGGAATGGAAAATTGCGGTCAGTTATATCCTACCAAATAATTTTAAATTTCCTAGAGTGAATCCACTCCCAGGCGCAAACATCTTTAATAAGAAGACTCGAAGGTATATAATACGTTTACTTTTTTGCTGCGACCGTCGGTGTATAAAATTACGACTTTTTTCCTACTTCTTTTGAATCATTTTACAAATAAATTTACTAATGGATATGAAATAATAGAGATATAGGTGTGTTTTTTTAGGTGCTTTTACTTTTCAATTTCCTTCTGTTTTATAAATCGCTTTGACGAAGTGAATAGTTTAAATTAAATGTTTTCACCAAAAATAGCCGTACAAAATAATATGCGCATTCTTAAATCAATTTTTAATTTAAAAAGTTGGTCAGTTGGCTCTTCAGAATTGACTTTTGATTAAAAAAGCGTATTTCATAAAAGTAAAATACGATAGAAAATTAAAATCCCTCGATGACCTTTTTCGCGATATAGAAAAAATAAAAATAAGATCGAGAATCCATTAATCCCATTTTACACACAATCTGCACACCTCCCGTTATTCGTCGTGTGCGTATTTTACAACTATTTTCCTCGAATTGTCTGCTAACAAAAAAGTATTACATTCAAATAAAAAAAATATATAAAAATATTATTTTTTAGAAAATTCATGGTGAATAAAATGTTACTAAAATTTTTCTTCCACCTCAATACACGTTTACTTGGAATTTGTCATGGACAAAGCTTTAATTGTTTAAAATAATTACAATTTGGTTTAAAAATGTTATTTTTTAACTTTCCATAAAAGCCAATTTAACTTTGCATACTATTAGTGATCAGACCCATAAATGTAGTACTGGAATAATATTGAGCACTTAGTGCATAAAATGGAGTTAAGCAAATTTTAGCTAAAATGAAAATTAATCCTAAATAAAAGAAACTAGACAGCTTTTACTTTTTTGGATACGAGATTTTATATTCAAAAATCGCAGTACTTCATATAGGGAATAAACAACCTATTTTTTAGAGTAAAATAAGCACAAAATGTATCATCTAACTGAAAATAGATATGAACCGATCTAAATTCTGGCTACAATAGCTTCATCACTCAAAATATTCGACATTCTACACAACATATACGAATCAATGCGCCACAATACTATGTTTACAATAAGTTATTAGTAGTGTGTCAGTTTTCCTTTCTACGTAAGGTGATCCTCTCTCCTCTATTAGAGAGATAACAATTTTCTAGAAGAAGTAGTGGTCTATCCTTTGCCTCTTTAAGCAATAAACAGAAGAGGGCTAGTCTTACCGGTACAATAAAATTAGCTTTGCGACGAGCATTTAATGTAAAAACTGTTGAAAATCTGTTCAGATTTCAAGTGTTCTATATTAATCAAGTGTTTATATTTGCACGAGTAGAAACCAACTATATTACACAAAAACTACTCAAATTGTCAGTCCTCAAATAAAATTTACACAAAATACAAAATTTCTTACTACGTATAGCTCCACTCACATACCCAAATTTCCATAACGACAAAGCCTTCCGAATAACCCAATACATCACTATAACAAAAGTCCGTTTCACATGATTGCAGGCGTAGCCGTGGCGGCCTCGGTCTTCACCATCACGGCGATGAGCATCGACAGGTACCTGGCCATAAGGAGCCCGATAGCCTTCAGGCGGGTCTTCAATCGCAAGAGCACCATAATCGTAATCGCGGCCCTCTGGGTCGTGGCCCTCAGCATCTTCGCCCCCGTACTCAGAGCGGTTAGTGCATTTGTCTATACCATCTAACGATCGCTAATACAGCCAGCTCGAGCAGCCGCGCTCACGCACGCACGTCTGCCACTCATATTTAGGGCTTATCGATCTCAGCTGGGAGCTTTGCATCTTGTAAAATATTTATGCAGTTTTGAAGATTGAAATTACTGTTTACATAAGTGGGGGCTGCTGGCTCGAGTTTTTCTTCGAGTTGATACGAAATTTTTATTTCAAGTCTATGCGGTTGGGATTTGGGGTTTCGCGATGCCTGAAATTGAAGATACAAAATTGATAAGCTTCAGAGTATAAAGTAACAGATTAAATACATTTCGTTTAGCTGCCATTAGAGCATACAAATATTAAATTATAGCTCTTTTACCACAGTTAACTTAGAATATTTTTCTACAGACGTAATAAAGTTATTACTATAATCTGTTATTTTTCTGAAAGTAATACTTCAAAATTTTTATAGTTCATTGTAAAATGAAACTTATTTTTGAAAGAGTTTAAAATTATTAATCACATCAAATATTAAACTTCAATAACTTGCGTCAATACGACATAATATTATGTAATTAATTGAATTTATTAATGAATAGATAACTAATCTCTTTTAATACGAATTATGTAGTAGATTACAAATGATATTAATCTTGATCATAGTAATTTGAATATACTGGTGATTTACAAAGGCGACATTTGTAAAATACTTGATTATTATGTATCAAGTTGATTAAAATAATTTAATTACCAAGTAGACTGCTATATTAAATATTATTTTATTTATGCTATATTAGCGAAACTATTTAGTTTTAATTGTGGTTAAATTTAATATTGATAGTCATATCATTACAAAAAATTTAAATCCAAAATAATACCGCCCAAAAAATAAAATTTAATTTTAAAAAATTAAATAAGATAATAAGGGCAAATATTTTCAAAACTAATAATTTTATAAATAAAACTAAGATTTTAAAGTGTAAACAATCATTATACATAATGTAATTTATAATATAATCAAGTATAAATAGCACAAAGAAAAATAAACACAAGCTACTGTTTTAACGACGACGAATTCACGGTCCCGTGCTAAAATCAAAGTTGATATCTTGATTAAGTAGTCATTCGAGAGATCGAGATTTAAAGGTGTGAAGCAAAGTAGTTTAGCCGTGGGAGGGCGAAAGATAAATGGCGAAAGGAAGGCAAGGAAGTTCTGAATATTCGTCTAAGGGGAGAATTTGGCCAGGTCTCGCCGAAGCCGTCGTCAAAAAGTTTTTTGCTAACTACGTGGTCTTGTCAGTTTTCAAAAACGAGAATCCGAGAAAGTTCCCCGGAAGAACTTAAAAGAGCGTGGGTCGAAAACGCAGACGGGGAGAAAGAACAGAGGGGAATGAAACGAGAGAGTAGAAATAAAATACGCGGGAGAAAGAAAAAAAAAGAACAGGGGAGCGAAAAAAGAGAGCGAAAGATATCAAAATTGCGTGTTGATGGTTCCGTGATTTAGTAACGAGCTACCTCCCGGTCTCGCCTTAATTAAATCAAACGAATGACCCTTTTTGTTTTTCCTCTCGCTCCCCTCTTATCTTTCCGTTTATTTCGCGCTTTTCCCGGCTTCTAATTTAAGCTGAAATTCATCTCCGCGCACTACTTACCCAATCTTCCCAACAGCAGAAAATAAACAAAAGTATCCTAAGAATCCCAACGATACTCAAAAATTTAATACCCCCGACTTCTTGCGACAGGTGACGCTGCAGAGTCCTATTACGGATCTGGACAACATAACCCTGGCGGGCCAGTGGGCAAGCGGCGAGGGCGACGCAGGCTTGCAAATGCCAAAGCCTCCGACCTTTTACGTATGCTCGGAGGACTTCAAGCCTCTTGGCATTCACGCGCACATTTTCGGCGCCGCGTGCTTCGTTCTCGTTTACGCCGTTCCAGGTGAGTATACAGCCAGCCCAGCACGTAATCCAATAACTCGGGGTGCCTGTTTCTCTTATGTAAACGCTATTTTACGGGGCTGAGCTAACCCTAGCGGTCGCAAATTTTCCTCTCGGCCATTTTACGTTTTCGCATGCTTATCGTACTGCTAAAACGTTTCTTCAAATATTCAGTGGCGATCGTGATAGATTTTGTTCTATGGGCAAGGCATCAATGGGAAAGATGTATAAATAACTGAGTAAGAATGTTTTTCTTTTTTTTATAAACTGATTCGTACTGTGAGAAATTGTTTTTAATTTTTCTAATTATCCGTTTGAAAAATTGGACTATGAAATGTAAATACTTTTATTGTTCGTTTGATATTGGATTAGCAGTTTATATGATACGAGGTTGAACTAAATACTAAAAGAAAATATAAAATATATTATATTCTCTGCCTTGGTAGTACTTTTCACACTACATTTTAAAGCAATGTTTTCGACGAGTATAACGTTCGTCACGCTAGCGAAGCAAGAAAGAATAAATTTCATTATTCCCGAATAGCACAACGTAATACTAAAGAACAGTTTGCTAAAAGTATTGATACCGACTCATTTAAAAGATATATAGTACAAATAATATTATATTCTTCACGATGAAAATAAAATTTATGCATCATACAGAGAGAAATTTTTTGTTATGATATACTCTTTCGTGAATTATTTTTTGAGTTTCCTAAAATAGATTTTTCAATATTTCCAAAAGATATAATTGAAAATTATGAAAACTTTTGTTACAGGCTTTATTGTGATAATAGCGTATTCTATGATGGGACGCACTCTCTGCGCGAGAAAACCACCCTTCGATTGCGACAGTATTGAGGGCAGCGCGAGCTCTCAACAGGTAATATTTTATCCTCAAATTTTCTCATTAAAATTTAAAAATTTGGATTAATAAGAAAGATAACAAAGATTATTGCAGCGTAGCATAATGAGAATTTCCCCTATTTGAATGTTCGAATGGCTGAGCTTATCTCACCGATCACAAAAAAACTTAAAATGCATACTTATTTGCCGACATAGAATAAAAAACTTTCATCCAAATATCCTACTTTAAAACTTTAACAAATAAACTTCAACATTATAGCGTCGAAACAATATGGACTAAAAATCCATAATCTTCTGCAAAATCCAAACTCAATAAAAAATTTTTTTAATTCAATTCCCACCACACACCAAGGCACTTTATATCTCTCAGTAAAGAACCGGATCAATGTTTCCGCGTATTTCTTGGCGGTCCTCTGCCGCTAGCATCCTGACAGAGCGCCTCGCAACGAACTACAAAGGGCAAGACCGGCCAGTACAACGTGTGCACACAGCAGTGCTGTGTACGGACACTTTGCTTCATCAGGCGTAATTCAAAGCCGTCGGAGCGCCATGACTCTTTGATCTTTATTGGCAAGGTCACGATCGCGTCAATGCTGAATTAACTTTCAATCTCTTTCGCAGTCGCGCGAGTTCGAGCGTTAAGGGACGTAGACGCGCGCCTCAAGTGCAAGGACTCGCTAATTAAAATGATCGCGCGAGGTGCTTAATACTTTATTGGTGTTTACTGAGGAATTTAGTAACTTAGGGTGACGGTAAAATAATTAAGTTTCTTATTACCGGGAGCTGAAGTAAGGGGTAAAAAGAACTTGAGTAACTTTTCAATTAATTCCTATTTTGGCTACGTTTTTAGTTAGCTAAAAATCATGGATAAATCTCGCGATAAACGGTATAAAGAATGAATATTTTCCAGAAAAATTCAAATGTATAGTTATTACACTAATATTTAAAAATGTTAAAACATATTTTAGTTCATATCTAAATATTAGATTTTACACCATAGCACGACATAAGATAAAAAGATATCCTAAATGTAAAAAAGACACATGCTATAAACTTTTTTTATAAAGATTGATCTCTTATTTACTGTATTGAGGTGCGATGTATTCTCATAACTTTTTTCCAATTTATGATTCAGGTGTAGGATGAGATACGAACCGACAAACAAATGTCTTTTTGATATCCTATTTCATTTCTCGCGAGTCGCATTCGCAAAAATTTAAATAATTTTACAATCCCTGGAAAGTTAATGTCAATGCAATATACTTAAAGTAAACAATTTTAAAAACATTAAAAACAAAAAAAGAATTAAATCTACAACCCCCTTACGATAAAAATCGGGGTCCTCCAGTAATTTTACACTTGGCTTGGTGGGATGTCGTTGACGTTCTCTCTTTTTTTTTGTTTGTTTTTCCACTGGCGCTCGCCGGCCAGGGTTTCAGGCTGGTTCGTGAGAGGAGACGAGTGGCGTGGATTTTGTTGTTGCTTGCCGTCCTTTTCGCCCTCTGCTGGCTGCCCTACAACGTACTCAGACTACTCGTCGATCTCGGCGTCATTCGTAAGTGGCATTTTTCATTTAAAGTAAAAGTGCAGCTGACACTCTTTGCCATTTTCACAATTCAAGGCTTTTCTTATTTTTAAAATGATTGTCGTAGTGTATTTACTTTTATTTTAATCTGAAGTTTAAGTTTGGCTTATTTTTTTCATCCTTAAATTAAGAGCTTAATGTTAATTTAATGTTTGCATTTTAAATTATCTCTGTGCATAAAGAAATATTTCACAACTCCCATTCATAATATATCTGTACAATAAACATACTTCGAAATTTTAATGTATTAAAATATTGTTCAATATTACAGTTATAACAATTCTAAATTCTTGTTTATAAAGATGCAATGCAGCTATCGAGATTAGAATGTGATTAAATTTAAATTAATTTTAATTAATTAGGATAAGAAATTGAATCATTTTTACATTTTTGTTTTCATATTCTAATTTGATTATATTTTCCTCAGAAACGATAAGTAGATTTGAGTAATTCAGTAATAAATATCAACTATTATACGATGCATGTGCGTGAAAGTTTAAGGTAAATTATGAATTAAATTATTTTAAAATATAATGAATAATTGGTAAATATAATTCAAAATTGTAAAAGACGCTATATATGTCTTATTAAAATTATAATACTGCTTTTTGTTATTACAATATTTTTTTTGAGATTTTTCTTATAAGCCTTAAACTTTGAACACAAAAAAATATCCACTTTAAATTTTTAATTTTTAGCTACTTTTTAGTGCTCAAGAATTATAGCCAAAGTAGCTATAGGTATATGACCTCACATAGTAAATGTCTGACCTAGTTAAAATTCATATCACTAATTTTTTAATTTATTTAAATTCTTCTTAACGAGAGGAAATTTTAAAATACATTAAATCTACCATTTTATATTGAAATACGTTCTAATGATGTAGTGGAATAACTCTATTTTTCGTTTAGGAAATATAATCTAGGATAAGAAGATTATTGATCGACACAAACTATTCTTTTAAAATTATTGTGCGCAAAAACTATGTTGACAGTTTTTTGTCTATTTCACTTTTTCTTCTTTCCGTGCCAACATTTTTCCAACATATATAAATAAATTTAAAATCCGCGTTTCCTTATCGTTTCCGACATCGTTATTGGCAATACATCGTTTCGACTATGATAGAAAATTTGAGCGTGGATAAGAATCTCGTAAATTTTAGAGTTGAGGTAGAAAATATTATAATTTTTTCTTTTGAAGTTTAAAGCTGAACAATTTTTTTTCTACAGATATTGTCATCAAACTTTTATAATGTAAAATTTAAACCGTGACTTACTAATGTGAATAGTAAAACGTCTGAAATTCGATAGATATAAAATAAAGAAATAGTTGTGGAGATCAATAACATCTTATACTAATCTACGCCATTTTAATTTGAATTGAATTGAAATACACAGATATTAATGAAATTTTTTCTATTACGTAGGTAATATAGTGCATAGCGCTAAATATATATTATATATTGCTCGTACATTGAATACATAACATTTTTTATACATTATACATATGCAGAATTATCTTGGACTTTTTTATTTCTTTATATCATTATAATCACTTTAAAATGTATTGTAATTGTAGTATAACAAAATATCGATATTGTATCTGATATATAAAAACAAATAAATTTATCTTTTTTATTGGTAAAATTATTTATTGTGAAATTGTCAGAAAACATGTAAAATTTATTATTTGTGACGATAATAAAATATTTTTACGCTTTCACCTCTATATCTACTCTTTTATTTTATTTCATTAAACTAAAAATTACAAATATGTACTGTTTTAAAATCTCGTAGATTTTTTTATGCACGGTCACTTGTCTTAATAGTCTAAAATCTGGCTTAGTAGTCAATTCACGTTTTGAGTTCTTGATTTTCGAAATATCACCATATAAACTCTTGCCTGAAATAAAAAAGTAAGTGACGAACAAAACAATTACATATGCTTTACATTCGCCGTGTATATTTTTCAGACGAAGGCCGAGTCATCTCGGACGTGCTGTCCTACTGCCTGTTCCTTGGTCACGCGAACAGTGCCCTCAATCCTATCGTCTACTGCTTTATGACGCGGAACTTCCGGCGAAGCGTCGCCGAGATTCTCTGCCGGGGCAGCTACGGCCTGGCGCGGCGCAAGCCTCATCGCAAAGTAAGTATCGACTCCGATTCTAGCTACCGCAACCTGGAGAAAATGGCCCGGAAATACAAGCTGTACACTGTCAGAGGGATTAGGCGATTGTAAAGACGAACAGTGCGAATTGCGGAAATGCTTTTAGTTTATTTTTTTTCCACTGTGACAAAAAAAGTAAATAGTATTAAAATTTTATACTTTAATATATTTGTAAGATTTTTATACTTTTAAAGTAATATATTTATTCGTGAAAATAATATTCAAATAAAAAAAATTTCATATAATATAAATACATAAATGATATCCATTTATTAGTATATTATAAAAATACTGTATTATGACAGCATACAGCGAGTATTTGTTTTTATTACTTGAGTAAATATGTTTTATTTAAGATTTTTTTTATAATTATATAAAAAATACAAGCAATACTACTTTTTAGTGATATTTTTAAAAATATTTTTGAATTTATTTTTTATTCATAGAAAATATTCTTACATTTTTCAATAATTTTCTCGTCTAGCATGAATCGCAATGCGCATAGAAAAATTTTTCGCTTTGTCATCCTTTTTCTAGAAGAAATTGTATGCACACGTCAGTTTTGTTCATGGTAAAATGTTCATGGTAAAATTTATTAAGTATTTTTTTTAATTTAATGTACTCAAATTTAATGAATAATTATGAAATTTTTAATTAATTGAATTAAAAATTGAATTAAAAATAAAAATCTATGGCGTATTTAACAATAGTATATAAAATATGCACTAGCTTACGTCAAGCAAATCAATACTAATTTTTAATGATTTCTGTCTCTACAAGAATTTTTTTAAATAATTCAATACCAAATTTTAAAAGAGCTTTACCATGCTCTAAAGTGTCCTTGAAAAATTTTATATTATTAATGAGTTGTCTCTAGCGATGCAATATTTGAAAAATCAATTTTAATATCTCAATTAAACAACGGTAATAAATTTGCTGTAGTGATTCTTAGAAATTATAAATTATAAGTAAATTTACAATTTATTTATTTTATATAAAATTACTTGTTAAAATGTATCTTACAATACTTGTTCAGGCATGAACTGTAACATTCTTTTTTATTTTATATCTATTTTTTAGATTTGGTTCAGAATTAGTTGTTTTTTAGAAAAATAAATGTTTCAGATATGCTCCCAGCGATTAATTGCGGGTTGATAAGTATTTTATTAGTACATCCAAGTTACTTTAATGACCGCGAAAAAGAAATATAAATCTGATTTATTTTCTCTTGAAGGGGCTACAAAAGAATAATTAACTCATTTACGACAGAAAAGATAATAGCAGTTGAAGTTTTATTACTACAACAAACTCGTACTATGAGTGCTCTAAAAATTTTCGTTATCACTATATACTATGATAATTGTTATTAAGAAACGATTTAGATCTTTTAAAGGAGAAATTTTTATTATAATTATGAATTATAAATAAATATAAAATTTAAGTATTTTAAAATATTTTGCAAAAATTATTATGCGATTTTAAAATAATAATATTAAGGCAATAGAGGTCAGCTTAAATAAAAGTTGTGTAGTCAGCAGGGCATCATTTGATATTATGCAATATCGTTCATAAATTGATAAAAATCGATACGTCACTAGCTTTTAGCCTTTCAAGCTAGGTAAGTGCACGCTATTATTCGAAAAAGTGAAAAGGAAAACACTTAAATGCAAAAGTTTAAACAAACACTAAATTAAACACAAATACTGTTTGTATAACCAGACCTGACAAACATGGCTCACGGTTCACTTGTAAACTGCTGTTTGCGACATTGCGAAAACAAGTTTAATTTTAATGAAATTATTCTTAGCGATAAGACTCGCTCGAGTTTCTCGAAATAAATTCGCGTAGCAATCGAAAGGAAAGTAACCCGTGTCAATCAATGACGCATCGGTTTCTATTTCCGATCATAAAAACGGTATTTTTGTTCGATAAGAAGAGTCCCAGATAACATCTCTCACTTTACGGGCTGCGCTAATACTTGCCGAATATTTTTGTCGCATTAACAATGACGCTAACGCGCGAGAGACAGACGTGAAAAAAATTAGGTCAAGTAAAAAAATTGTGAGTGACCTCTTTCACAAAAAAAACGTAACATTTGTTCTGTGCCGACAGGATAGATTTATTATCTATTCACGAAAATGCGCTAGAAGCCAGCGATGAAGTGGCGTTGAAAAGGAAAGAGCAGGGGATTTATTCTAATTGAAGGTAATGAGGTAAATATAGACTCGCCGGCTGGGTAATGCAAGGACTCAAAAATATCTTAGAGTTAAATCTTTTAGGCTCTCACGAGCTCGTAAAGAGGGAATAAGGCGGCAAAATAACAGGAAATTACTAAAATATCAGTTTTGTAAATCTGTATTATGATTTGATATAGTGAGTGTTTATTACTTGCAATCAATTGTGTACGAGATATTTATGACTATTAAGCATTTCATTTCTGTCATATTGCTATAAGTAAATATTGCTGTATTTTTAAAACAATAAAAAATATTAGCTACTTGTAATCGTGTTATAAATTTTGATGCAATCATTATTTTTAAGTGTAAAAAAATTTATTCTAATTTCAAAACCAATCAATGCCTAAAAAAATGCATAAAAAGTGCATAAAAAACGATGACGCGATAAAAAAATGGTGTTTACGAAATTCCGCGGACAGATTACTCACAATTCAATATCTCCTCGACACTCCAACAAACGCAATGATTTCGGCAGAACCGTAAATTTCGCACTCTCGAACGCACCTTTGCTGAGCTTGTGGCACGCGCGCGGCCACCCTTCATCGGCGATGATCGACGACGTCCATTATGGAAACCTACTGTATGCTTTTGTGGCGGAATTCATTCTATGAGTCCGATATTGCGCGCGCCCCATGTACAAACCCACGCTTGCTACCGTATGGCCAATACGTACTCTTCTTCTTCTTGCGTGCTCCTACGCAATCCTTGAAAATATTTCACTCAAATTTATGCCACTGGCTATCTACATATTTGGCTTGCAAGTTTCTCAAGTTCCGCGAGCCAACTTCGCTCATTTAAGAAAATTTTCAATTTCATGAATTTATGCAGCATGAAATTTAGTTCAATTACCTACTTGTTTTTTTTTTGAAATTTGAGAAAGGTAGGATAGGACGGCACCTGTGGTCAGAATACTAAAAGATGTCAATTTGCATAATAAATCCTTTGTTAATTTTCGTATTATTAGGTTTTCTTTATTCATTTTTTATCGATATTCATTTCTTTACACTGAAGTAACAAATACCTTTTTCTAAGACTTTTTATTCACATCTTTCAAGTCGTTTCAAACCCTTTTTTGCAGATGGCTATTACTAAAAGACCAATAAGAAACTCCTGAAAAGGGTCAAGACTTTAGCGTCCTTTATAAGAAATCTGTTTTCACCAATTTTTATCACATCGTTTTAAAATTATCGAAGAGGACCGATAAAAAGACCCTGTTTTTTGTCATAGTTTCGCTCTTCTATTTTATTAATAAAATTTCAAAGCTTTTTAATAAAAATGTAAATTTTATTATACAAATAAAAAATTAACTTATTGGAAAAATCTTATTTATCTATTCCTTAAAATTGCAAACTATACTGTAATATTATTTAATAACATGGTACACCTAATTTTTATTAAATTTTTAATTTGAACAGAAAGTTTACCTGACTATAATACATTATTATAAAATAAAGTATTAAAATGGAAAATTGTATTTTGCTGCGTTGGTAATGGTCTAAAAGAGACGCTTATGTTATTATAATGTTTCTATTTAATCAAAGATTTGTGTTAATTTTTTTCTTTAAAAAATAAAAATGGTAAAATAAAGCATTAATATTTACATTAATCTTTTCCAATAACATGTTAAAAGAAAGATTCGTTTAATGAATGGAGAAATCCATTACTAAAATCCAAATAATCTTATAAGATAAATCTAGATGAAATACTGAACGTAATCTACTCAAACATGCAGAATTAGTATTTAATTTTCACTATAGCAGTGTCTATTTGTACATAACTGTATGGTAAATACATATAAATGTATCTCGTCTCGTTAAATTTAGATATCAATTCAGGCAAACTACATTATTACTAAATATTATTAAAATTTAAAATTTGTCAAAAACTAAACTAATAAATCAAATACAATAGTTTTATTTTTACTTAAACTTAAAATAAGTATTATTAACAAAATAATGACCTTAGTCGTTGCCAAAATTTAAAAACACCTTCATTTTTTACTTAGTTTATCAAACTCATCTCCTACGAGAAATTGATGTAATTTTTATAATTTGAAGATATTTATATTCTAGAATTGTTCAAATAAATTCAAACTTAAATGCTTTTTAGTAGAGTAGCTTTGAAAGTTTACATTGTTGTATTAATAAATAAATAAAAACTAAAACGAACTCAACCGGATAGCTAAATACCTTCCACGAAAGAGAAATCTAGTAAAGTCCAATTTAATTGACGTAAATCCGCCATCTACCAAAACCGCACTGTGCAAAATACCAGTTCATGTTCAAAATTTATCTCGTCGCCCCGACCGTTACGTTAGTACCAGCGCCAACAAATCCTCGAAATTGGCGAGCGCGCGAATCAAAATTTCCGCATTTCTCACTTCCTCTCCACCCCATCCCCCAGTCTCTGTTGCTATCCTATCCGCTCTCCTCATTTGCAGCCGACAGGAAGAACGCCGCGAATCGATAAAACTTCCCGGAACGCATAAGCGGATTTGCCAGTTCGGCGCGATAATAGATATAGAAATGTCGTTGCATACCCATTCTGGATTATTCGATCTAGCATGTACGGCGGTTGTAATGTGAATTCCGCGGAACACGGCTTGAGGGAATCAGGGTCGGCTCGCTTGTGCATGTCAGGTTAAGTTTCGCAGGTGCTGCTCAGCTGCGAGATGATTGATCTATTGGGATAGTGGAAAGGAAGAAATGCTAACGATTTAGAGTGGAAATGGATTTGTCTATGGGCGCTGGATTTAATAAGAGGGTTACCGAGTTTGGTGGAATGGAAAATTGACTTGGGTGTAATTCCGTGTTTATGAGGTATTAGCTGTTATGTTAATACTCGGGGTGTCTAATGGATGTGCGTAGAGGAGCAGTAAATTTGCGTTTCACTTCGCACGAATCTGTACTACGATATGATTAATAAGTTTTAAATCATTTCAAACTAATAAAACGATTATTTAGTTAACTTAAATTATACTTTCGTGTTAATAATAATCTTGTTGATTAGAGATGAGCCGTACATTTATTAGCTATCAATCTTTAAAATTAAAGTATAAAATCTGTACAAAAATATTTTTTTAAAGAAATGCATACGAGTTGTTTAGTTTTTAGTTTTGATATGCACGAAGAATTTTAAAGTTTTTTTGGTAACTTTCAAAGGTATGCATAAATACCCAAACTGTGAAAATGTCACAAAAGAAAAGGAGTGAAAAATGAATGTTCCTGCAAAATAAAGGCCAGGGCGAGGTTTTATGGTTGGAGAAAAAATGCAAACACAAGGATATAATAATATAGTAAAGCTCGTGTCGGATAGAAAGTAGCAAAAAGTTTTTTGAGGTCATAATATTGCTTTTCCGCATATTTTAAATTTTTTGCTTCTCTACGAATCAACTTGAAATCAGTTTCATATAACAATTTCATAATTAAAGATTCAATTTATCATTACGCAACTTTTATCTTGAGCAAACATTTATGACTGCGCCTGTGCATACAATTTACCAAATTAATTAATTTTCCTAAATTAATATGATAACAATGCCCAATTAGCCTTTAATTAACACACCCTCTATACGCTTACTCGCGATTTATCTCAATCCCAGAACCACGCTTATATAAAAAACCAAACCAAAATTCGAAACACCAAAAAAAAAGCAAACACCCTACTCGCGCGCATAAAACCAAAAAAAAGGGCGATGAAATAGAGAGCGGCGGTGCTGTTGGAGTCGGTATGTTGTGGTTCCAGACCTTGGGCTCGGCTGTCGGCGTATGCGCAGGCTGCGCCAACGCGGGCCGCGCTGGCCACTACCACCCGAAAACATATCCTGGCGGCAGCGCCGGCAACCTGGGACTATTCGCACCCGAGCGCTACACAACGAGCCTGCAGCCGGGCGGCCCAGCCAGCGGCACGGCGGCAACTGCCCAGCAGCTCCTGCTGAGCACTGGGACGACCAACGGTCCGGCCTGCAACAATCATCAGGCGACGGCCCATCATGCAGTCCTTGCCCTACATCAGCGCAACACGACGACGACCGCGTCCAGCAGCGGCTATGACAGCTTCTACAGCCGGCACAGTCCGCACCGGCGCTGTTATATGCTCAGAAGCCTGCCCCAGGAGCACGACCGGCACAAGGTTGGTGCGCTTGTTGGGATTCGTTAGTTTTTATTTTCTTTTGTTTTTAGTTTATTTGTTTTCTTTTTCGGTTTGAAAGTTTTGTAGAGTGTTTTATTTGGTTTAGTTTGATTGATTGTTATGTGAATATTTTGTTTTATTTGATGTTTTTTCCGGAAGGTATTGTTCTAGTAGTAATGATCAAAGTAGTTGTGGTCCGAATACAGTCGGACAAATCAATATGATCTTGTTTTTATATTTTTGTAAAATATCTTTTATTTTGCACAAAAGAAAATAGTTTTCTTTTAATTTTTTAAAAATGAAATAATCTAGACTCTGTTTTGAATTACTTTTTTATTTGTATTTGTTTTCCACAATCGTATAGTACGCTTCTATACGATCGTAGAGACAACGTTTTACGTTCAGACCATATTGTTTATCTTTTAACGAATGTAACCAAATTTTTTTAGGAAAATAGATTAACTACTTTAACGTATAAAAATATTTTCTTATTTTGACTTAGAAACCAGGAAATCGTCACAAAGAGCTTTAATTTTCAAATTTTACGCGCTCTATAAAGAAATTCTACGTACTCATTTCGCAGCAACTTTGAACTCATTTGGAATTCAAATTAACTAACTTCTATGCAAAATCTCGCCATAGTATTTCAAATGTTTTTCTCGCGCCGTTCATGATACCGCCCCCACGCGCTCAGGCATTCGCGTGCATTACTGTGCGAGCTTTTAAATTGAATTCAACACAGTCGATGGAAAGTGAATGGTATTATGAAAAGAAAATTGCCATTTAGGGCTTTTGACGATTATTTTTTCCATCAAACCTCTTTGGGCGTAATAAAATTTCATTGCCATGTAACGAGTTATTACCTATATGGAAATGATTCGCTTCGGTATGATAACAGGTAACCGACAAATAGCTTTTATGTACCACCTGTGTATTTACTTTTTATGGGATAAAAGTCGACGGTTTATTTTGAATATTTTCTTCTTGATTGAAAATCATTTTCAAAATGTAAGCTATTTTAACATACATATTTATCCAGCATTCCAATAACAAACCTTTAAAACCAAGAGCTATTTAATCTAAATAATTAATTCAGAGAGAAGCTTGAAAACCGTTCTAAAATTCTCAAAGTAATCTCCCGTCTAACAATCGTAAGCTCAATCTCCCTCCGCTAATTATCCAGCATTATCAAAGCCGACAATGCATTAAGCCCAAATGAAGCAAGACCATTTACCTCATTCAACTGAAAATCACCTGCAAGCCAGCAGAAAATCACCTGCGCGCAGTAAATAACAATCTCGCCTACAATTGTTCGCCCTCCCATTGTCTCTTCCAGACGCATCTCCCGATTCTCGCTACACCGAGACTACCGGCACTTTCATGGCCATTGCACATCCTTACGCAGATCGCAAGCCAGAACTGCAGGGCTTCCATTAAATACCCTTTCATCTTCAAGAGCCCTTAGTTAACTCTGCAATTCGCCCCTGTCTCTCTTTGCCTCACTCCGCTGAACACTCTGTGATTAACACCGCGACGTCTGACGCACTCGGCTCCTTGTGTACTCGCGCTTCACAGCTGATTAGGCGCCGCGGGCGCGTCGATCTCTTCTGCACACCCGGAAGCGCGTCCGGCGGCCTGCGCAATCGTCTTTCTCGCTTTTTCAAAGGAAATCGATATTTCCCGCCGCGCGGCTGCAAGGCCGCGCTCCGGCGGCGCGCGCGTGGCTTTCTGGAATTATCTGGAAACGCGTTGTGTCGTTTGTGCATATGAGTGTGAATGGGAGGAGTGGTGGAGCATTTGATTTGTGATTATAATTAAAAAATTGTTAAGGTTTTGTTGTGCGTTAGTTTATGAATAAATGGAAATGTTGTTTCATTTTATCCCAGTTCTCTGGAGTTCGTGGAAAACTTATTGTTATGCTTTCGAGAGGTAAATTCAAAGCAGTCTGGGGCTGCATGTAATTTAGCAATACAAATTTGTGTCTTGCTTCTGCATTATTTACGTTTATATCAGCAATTTTCAAAACTAATCCGAACCGCGGTACCAAAATAGTTGTTGATTAATGCTTGAGCTCAGTTGGTTAAGTAAACTAACAATCAGCAAACATCATCCTGATGATCAACACAATGATATTAATTACAAAGACCTTCGTATAAAGCCTCATCACGATTGAATTAACAGAGATAATTATCGTTGTAAAAAGATAAAGTATTATCTCAATAGTATTTTTTCGGAAAAAACGAATTTACATTTTTAAGTGGAAAAAGTATATTTGTCAAAGGAAATGATAAAATAAACTTGGGAAAAATTCACGGTGCTACGTGGCGTGAATTTCTTTACAGCTACTATATTTCTCTTCTTTACCGTAATCTGAAAATCAATCCATTAGCTTTAAAAGCATTCTAGCATTAGTGGTAATTGCAAATGGATTTTTTCTTGTACCTTTGTACTATTAGAGATTACGGCTTTATTTGACTTAAATAAAGCACACGTCTGTATAAATGTTCTAGTGGCCGTAAATTAAATAATCTAGTACAAAGTAAGTACAGCAGTCTGGAAATTTGAAGCTACTATTTCAACAAGCGAACTATTTTCTGCAGATCTAGAATTGCTGCAAATTATTCCTTTGAGAAAACTCACCTCGTGGCTATTTTATATAATGAACCTTACCTATAAATATTTAAATCTTTTATCGACTTAAATTTGTTATAATATTTTGTATACACCTGTAACATCATAAAAAAATCCAATCACACTTCAAAGTGAAATACATCCTTATTCTCCAACACCCCAACAGTAGTACTGTGTAGTTTGACCAACATACCTTTGACTATCCAAAATCAAAAGCCAGACGTTTCAACTTCGCTCTCTCGACTGCCCACGCTCTGACCACTAAAGTGTGAAAATCCACCTCTCTCTCCCTCAATTCTCTCCTCTCCTCTTTCACCCTCCTCCCCCTTTCCCTCCCGTAATCCAATATTAACTCCGCTTACTCAGGCCCGTAAATTTGGCAGGTCGTTTCTCCAGCTAAAGAATGCAGCGGTGACGAATGCAACGCACTGGTCGCCGGCAAATCGTCGCGCCGGCACAGCCACAGTCACAGCTCGCGCAGCAGCTCGAGCTCCGCCTCGCAGACCGCGCGGATGCATCAAAGGGGCGACGGCAAGCCGATAATTACCAGCGACAGCCAGAGATTCATCTGAGAGCTCGGGCCGAACAACGCTCCTTTCCCGGCGCCGGACTTTCCATCTGGATTGCTCATTGCGAATTTTCGCTGAAAGGAAATGAAGCCAATTAGCGGTAAGCGTTTGTTACTGTCCTGTCTCGTCGGCTTAGCCGAGTTTTTTTTTATGCTCGTTAATTAGCGATTAGTGATGTTGGGATAATGTTTGCGTATTTCGTTGGGCAGCGTTGATCGATAAAAAGCGCGTTTTTAAACGGGGGCAGTTAATCTGGAATTAGCGGTTTAATGCGAGTTATTAGCATGCAAACGTCAAGCTGGTAAAAAATTTATGGGCAAAAAATGGTCGATGTTTAAAGAGATCTTCGTCGCACGTATATTGAGAGGAAAAAATGTGAAAAATTATTGTAAATCAAGATTCATTATCTTTATTATGAAAAAAGATGTAAAAAAAGAAGACCAAATCCTTCATTTCTTCCTGTCCAGAATGGTCAAACCTGCAAATTCAAAAAGAGAATTCTACTATATTTTATCAAAGCAGTTATAAATTTCTTTTTAAACTTTAATACTTCATTCTGACATGTCAAAAAAAGATGACAATATCTTCAGTTGGAAGATTTTTAGTTTTCTCATACATTTCTTTCAGTGTAAAAATTCTATATTTTACAAGTGATTTATAATAATGAAATAATATAAATTATAATGAAAAAACATATAAAAATTTGTAAAAAAACTTTCAATTGTTTCACAGTAGAAGTACCCGATGAAAATTATTTCTGTAATACCTGATTTAATATAAAATTAAAGTATAATAATACATAAGTAATAAATAGGTGATTCTACGTTATACCCGAGACATTGAAATAACGTGCGGATAGTACTCTGGAGAGTAGTAAATGTACGAGTACGCTCAGCCATTACTTATATTCACTCATTAACAATGCAATCTCAGATAAGCGCTTTCAAGATTGAATGAAGTGAAATTAATGTAACAAGTCGACTGTTATAAGTCGTATGGCAGAGAGCTATATCTTCACTTCATTTAATTTTAGATGCTCTATTGTCGAAATTGCGTCATTAAGTAGATACAAATACTCGTTAAGAGAAATCTAAACCATTATTTTTTAATTTGTACATGCAAAATTAAAAATTTTAATCAGTATTTATTAGAGTACGAAACTCAAAATAAATTCAAGGCAAAACCGACTCAATCGTAAAAAGTGCATTTCTATTAATATCTAACCGTAGAATCTAATTTATCCCTTATCTTATTCTGCTATCGGCATAAAACAGCATGACAAGGAATTTATGAGCGCATACGGATATTGTACGTTAATAGAACAAGTTCATGAATTCCACACGAATATACGAACAGCAATCGAAACTTCGAAAATTGACGAATAAATAATGCATTATAATGTTTTGAATTCATATACAAATAAGAATATATTTAAGAATAGAATGATTTTTTATTTATTTTTTCAAAAAGTGTTAAACAAATATTCAAACTCTAAGTTTTTTATAAATTTATAAAATTTTTTTAAACATTTTTTTTACGTCTTTTAAGAATGGAGATATGAAATGAATATGATATATTTTACGCTAAAGTAAATAAATATTTAATTAAAAAGTTTTAAATCACTATCTTTGTTTGATTTGAGAACGTTCGTGTAATTTCACTAGACGTATTGAGCCGTTTATCTCCGCTGTAATGGAAATCCATAAACTCTTTCATTAAAGTCTCAAACTGCTTTGCAAAGGTTCAGCTCTTGTTTTATTTTTTTCTGCTAAATGTCTATCTAAGGGTATCAAATTCCAATGCGTACTTACAGTATTATTTAAAGTAATGTAATAAACTTGAAAAGCACTTATAAATAGAATGTTTAAAATTAGTATCACGTAGGTAAAAAAACTTTCTTTTTATTGAAAAATACAAAGACCTAAAAAACAAATCTTAAAATTTCTAATTCTACGTGGTTCGCGATAAACTTCGTAAGATCTTTTGGATTTCATTACTATACACACTAGGCTAGATTTTTTATGACTACATCTTCTTTAATAGATTTGTTTAGGGGTTTGATATTACCTATTTTATCGTTCGTATCGATTACTTGGCCACTTATGCTTTTAGAAAACATGAGATGGCTATTTTTTTGGCTATTCCCTTATATACTATTAACTGGCCATTAAATGACTATTAAATAAAATCATTTTCTTCCAGAGATACGTTAAGCTACTTTGTTCAAATTTAAATGAAAATTGCACTCAATTAGTTTGTAAATTTAGAAATATTTTCACTAATCGTATTTAGTTTGAAACATTCTTAAAACAGTTTATACACCTAAAATTTCTTGATTTACTAGTATTTTGATTGGAGAATAAATTGAAAGTAAACTTATTCAGTAGTATAAACTCGAAGCGTAAACATGAATTCAACAAATTTTCATGCCTCTACCTTATGTTGAAATGCACTAACAACTTCACTGCGTCCTAAACTTTGAACTAATTTGTGATAACTTGTGTGCAGATGCATCGTCGGTTTAAAAACTAAATTTCGAAGTAACTCTTAAACTAGTTTTTTGCATAATCAAATCTCGGCAGTATATTTGTAAATACAGGAAACTAGTAATTACATGCGTTATGTAAGTTTCTAAAGTTTCCTTTAATAAATGTCCACTAATTCTAATTTATAAGCACGATTTCTTGAAATAAAGACTTTTTCTTTTTAGTTAGAAGATCTTTAATTACAATTAAAAAATTTAATTCAATAGACAATGTAGTCAGGGCTAATGTATTGACCCGCACGGGAGTTTACGAATAATACAAAGTTAATCTTTACCATTTTATATTATTTTATTTGGTTTTGCAATAAAAATATCGAAAAATTCGAAAAGTAAATATTTGTATATGTCTTTCGTTCGTAAGAATTATTGAGAAAACAAGTTTTAAATAAATATAACATTTTATAAAAAAATAAATATTTACTATGATGCACTCAAAGAAAAAAGGCTCGGAGCAAAGTTTTCATTCAAAAATAAAAGAAACAAAGTAATAATAAAACTGAAACCTGGAGATACCTCATCATAATACCGTAAGTAATGGAAAAAAAGTAACAGCTTCGCGGAATAAGAAAATTGATGTCATTTTCAAATACACAGAAAAACGATCTAAATAAACATTTTATGTCTCTTCCACGACACAAACTATTACAAAAAAACATTGTAACTCGTTGAACTATTCAAACAACGCCAGCACCCAAACTTCAACCATCCCCCAAAATTAAAACTAATTCTACTTTCACCATTCAATCCCCAACTCTTCCCAACTCCTTCATCTCTCTTGCAATCAGCGTCAGCGCCAACCAAACCAATTTCCACGCACCAGACGTAATTTCCCAAACAAACGCACTTGTTCCAGCTATCATCCCGCAAGCGGCAGCGCGTAAGCCATTCGTCTCGCTCCGACTCGGCCGCTGAAAATTGAGAAACAACGTCAACCCCCACCTTAGTCTCGCACACGTAACTCAAACTCAATTTGGCACCTACACGCTTCGCCCCTCGGCGCAAACAAATGGCCAAATGGGGAGCGAGAACATCGATACATACAAATGAGCGCGGTATTTCCGAGGCGAAAGTTTCGCGGCCGACATTACCTTTGCGTGCGTGAGCTTAGAGCCCCGGCGCGCTCTCAGAGCACACAAAAGCGCCTGGATGAACTTGGGAGAGTCCGAGTCATATGGGAGCGGGATTCCAGGGCGCTAATTGGGCTTAAAGTTGAGCTAGGGCAATTATTGACTTTAGAAAGGTTGGATGTGGAGGTTCGATGGGTTTTTGTCTCGGTGTTCCTTGTTTTGCTTTTGTCAGTGGAGTGGAGACTGAGCGGATTTCCTGGGTCGAGTTTCTTGAAGTTTTGGTAGAGCTATGTGGCTGCGGTGATTTGTTCGATTTGGTTTTAATCGTATTTACTTACGGTGTAAATAAAGGGAGAATGATGATTTTAAGTAGTTTAATCACATAAAGGGTTTTGATATAGAAAATGAAAAGATAAGTTTGATTTAATAAGTAGAGAAGGGGAGAAACGAAAGTATTAAAGTGAACGTCGATTTTAATAAAGCGAAGATTTTTAAAATGCTTTGGTAATTAGAGCAATTTTTATTTAACAAATTAGAAGAAATGCAAAAATTGTCGGCGAGAAAGGTAACGCAGTTTTAATTAAAATTAAAACTTTGAAAAAATGCACAAAGGAAAGCAGAAATACTGCGAATGTAAGCGTATAATGCTAATTCAACCAAATGTAATCACTGAGTATATCAACATCATTAACCAAAATTAGTATAAAGCAGCTAATACATCCGCTTCGTTAATTTCTGAATTATTAGTTAATTAACCCGAAAATTACCAGTAAATGGAACAAATCCATTTAAATAATTCCTCAAATAAATCAAAATTTATTAATCTAGATTAAAAAAACTTGAGGACCAATGAAATTAATTTTTCTTTCATACAGATAACGAATAAAATAAACGCGCCGGAGGTAAAAAGCCAGAAATATTTTCGCACGCAGCATACGCGGCGATAAGCAGAGAAAAAATCTCTTTATATTCATGCGCATAAATAATAAATTCCACTACTTATACTCTTGTATCCCCAGGCATGAAACACAGGCGAAAAAATTTCACTTATGCAAAGCATACCTACATACCATACACCTCAACGAAAGCCCCCGAATTCGACTTTTTTATTCGCTACACTCTCACTTTCCCTCCGTCAAAACGCGGCCAGCGTTTTCCGTTCGTCTGAGAAAAAAAAAACGGTATATTGGAGCGCAGAAAACTGAACAATAAATTAGGGAACGATCCGGCTGCGCCTCGGGCTCCCGCTTGTCAAACTTCGAATTCCGTGGGATATTCAAATCCCTTTCTCCGCGGTGTAATCCAGTCGCTCTCGCGTCTCCCACGAGGACAGGCTCACTTCGGGAGGGCATATCGCTGAGAGCCCGCACAAAGGGAATCGATAATGCCGCTGCGGACTGAGAACAATATTTGACGTATTTTTTGAAAAAGAGAGAAGGAGAAATAGGAGTTTTAGTCTTTATTTGTTTTTAGCGTAGTTTTCACTCTATTATATAATCTAAACTTTATTTATGAATTTTCCTTTTCTACTTTGTTTTATAGATGGAAAGCGGAAGGCTGAACTTGATGTGCGGTGCTGTTGGTGGTCCTAGGTTGTAACTTTCGATTTTGCGGAGAGAAGGAGCCGATAACAAAAGGTGTCAGGCTGGATGGGCGTCTTTTAAGAACAATGGGTATACGAAAGTTCGTCGAGCCAAGTAACTCGGTAAAGTTCAATTTTCCGATCTCTTCGTATACTAAACTATGCGTTTTTTGTAAATATAAACAACTATTTATACATAGAAAATTTAATTTATTTATGAAGAGAGTTGATGGAATTTTCTTTATGGTTTACCCAACTGCTTGTGATTATGAAATAGAACGATACGAATTATATCGGTTGGAAGCGCACACGGTTTAATTAGAAACTTTTTGACACAAAAGGCTGCAAGCTACTTTCTGATTAGTTTGTACAAAAGAGCGCGTGGATAAGGATTTTAGTAAATGATTTGTATAAAAAATATATATGTATGATAATTGATAGATGAGCCATTTTGCTGTGGTTCGTCGATTATTTTTTGCATTTAAAAGAGGTGATATATATTTTATATTTATGAAATATTTTAGTATAATCATCAAATTATATTTATTGATTTTCACATTTGTATGTTTATTTAATATTTATAAAATATAGTCTATAAAAAAAATCAACGGATTGACGAGATACGAAAAAATTATACTTCTTGTTACACCGTTGAAAATAACTCTTGAGATATAATATAATTAAATTAAAATAAATTGCTAAACAATCTATTTACAATCAACGTTTTCTGGAGGGCGATTGAAATAGTATATATCATGTTGATTTTGAAGTATATTTTAAGAGAATTCAACGAAAATATTTTGCAATAGAACTGCAAAAGCCTTTCATTAAAAATCTGCGCTACGAAAAACTCTGATGACTGTTGTACATACTCTAAAACTATTATATTCGATCTTAAAAACCTAATAAAACAATGAATTTTTATAAATAAAAAGTTTGTGTATTATTTTCACTTTTTTATACGTAAATTTCTTTATAGCAGTTTTAAATAAATATTTCGAAAAGAATATCAATAGTAATAAATAAAGGATACGATGTAAAAAATATGTACATTTTAAGTTTCACAGTTGAAGGTGTTTTATTTTTATGAAATAATGAAATGAGTATAGTCAAATCCCTTTTCCGATAATAATTCAACCAGAATCCCAAACAAAATTATTTATTGACCATATTCACTGCAAATTCAGTTTTCATCCCAAGCGCATTTATCACGCATCGATATCCCCTACAAATTTATAATCACAAATCACCGCTCACCCTATACAGTATGGAAAATTTCGAAACCCCTTTCCATTTTCAAAACCAACAAAGCCGAAAAAATAATGTCAGAGCACAGCCACTTCTCCAGCACGTTTATTTCAGAAGAGCAAAGCAATTTATATTGCAAAAAATAGAAGAGCAAGCATTCCAGTCTTCTCCGTACAATTCCAAAGCACGAAAGTGAGAGGGTACGTGCGTGCCATCGGTTAAGCCTTGAGCCTATTTCTCGAGCAAACAGCACGCGGGGGAATAATGCGCGCACCGCGAGACTCCCCCCTTAAGTTAAACTTTGTTGAAATTCGCGCGTACATCCATCAGAGCGGGAGTGAGAGAGGACAGGGCTTTAAGCGATCGCGGGAGTCGAAACTCGCTGTCGAATAGCCTAGAGCGAGCTTCGAACTCTTGACCTTCGATGGATCGCGCCAAGTTCGATTCTGAGGTGCCAGTCGATGCGGCGAGTTTGAAGAGTTGATGGCTATTATTTAGGGAGGTGTCAAAGAACAGAATATTGCAGAATATTGATCAGTTGGGTTTGAATAAGTTTTTTGAGTTAATGTTGTAAATTTGTTGAAAGGTGGTTTCATTTTTTAACAATTTTTTGCATCTAAAATTAAAATCTAAAATTGAAGCAAAAGTATTCGACCCTATAAATTAATGCTTAAGTTATAATATTAAAATATTACAAAAAGAACAATGTTATTGAAAAATAGTCTTTATTTTTAAGTTTTGTCACAATTCTGAACAGATGTCCCCATGCCCAAAAAGAGTACGCAATCACATCCTATACTACTTCATACAATATTTTATTCCAGACCAGTATCAACAGCTTCAAATTGCCCAACTCCATCTCTCCACCCTCTCTAAAAAAAACGAACAAAAAGCGCCGGCAAATCGAACAAATCTACACGATTTAGATTCTCGCGCGAAATCGCCCCCAATAAAAAGGCAGCGCAGACGGGCCACTGAAAAAGGCTTTAAATGCAGGAACGCGCGGGGCGACATAAAAAACCGCCGTGCCCCGATAAAACGCGCCGTTGGAGATGTGTATCGATAAGTCATAAGTCATCAGCGAGCGAAATATCAGGAGGGAAACGGCCCGTGTTGAGATAAAAAAAAAGCGATCGCTTCAGACAGACAGGACAGATGGGGAAGCGAGCGTTCCATCGTGGATTTAAGGCCACTTAAATGCCGAACTCGATTTTATTGTCTGCGATCGAGCTGCGATCGAGTCGTCTGAAAAAGTACCGAAAGCCAGCTTTGTATCGGTGTGGTAGACGCGAGGCTTACCCGCTTCTTCTTCGTATTCTTCGGATCTTTGTTTAAACGATTGTGAGTTGGGTATACATGTAAGAGCTCGCATTTGATTACGCTTTTATTCGCTAGAAGCTTATTTTTAGAGGAAAAGACGAGTGAAGGAGCGGCAATCTGAGGGTATGCATTGAAGCATAAACATATATGGAAACAACGAGAGGAAATTTTTATGCGTTGAAAGCGATTTGTGGGACTTAAAAGTGTACGTCTTTTGAAATCTCTGGGAAACGCGAGTGCAGCTGATACATTTTTACTCGGGCCGAGACATTATATTATTCAGACAACTGGAGAAATTCCTAGAAAGAACTTACCCGATGCTTATAAAAAGTGCATTTTAAGATCTTCGGTCATTATATTGGAAGTAAATGCTTATAGATGCTGCTGCTGATTGAAGAAATTAAACAATAAGTTCTTATACAATCTTATCGCGACTTATTATATAATAATATACATTTTTCTTTTAATTTTCCTGCAGCAATATTGGTGACATAATACTATAAAACAAAATAATAAATTATTTACTTGATATAGGATAGAGAATTATCACACTTTTATTCATCACGAAAGATGGAAGTTAATGAAAATCATGTAATACAATAGCTCTCAAGAGGACATTAGCTAATCAATTATTCTTGTACAAATAAATTTATGAAATAATAATTTATTGAAAAATTAGAGAACTATTTTTTTAAAGGAGAAAAATAAAGGGAGGCATAATGCAAAAAATCGAGAATAAGGAAAAGAGTATGCCAGTTGCGTATGTAGAGTCTATTCTGATTTCTCTTTTTATAATGAAACATTTACGCAGTAGCTGATATGAATACAAAAACTCTTTGAATATTTCACTGCCTATACAGCCAACAATTCCAGCCTACAATCCTGGAAATAAAATAATAATTTTTCTTTTTTTTCGAATTTACAAACTAAATGTGATCTCTGACTGATTTCAAAAAAATTGAGTGTAACAATTCATTATTTTTGTTGTAGGTTTTATGTTTAAAATTATCTAGCTTTCTACATAAAACTTTTATCTTTAGAAGAATAACCTTGAAACTAATACCATAAAATGTTATCTATTATTTTATGTATAATAGAAATAATAATATATAAGCAAAAATAATATATTCAGAAAAACAGAAATAGTTGCTTAAGAAGTTGATAAATACATACAAGAATATGTAAAATATATGCATGAACTAAAAATTCTATTTTTATAGAAACAAAAAGCAGGTATTTTAAAAATCAGAAATCATGTTTTAAATTTATTGAAAAAAAAAACAAATAAAAGCTTTTATAATAATATAATTTGTGTTAGTTTCTAATTTTAACAAGCGAATGAAATTTTTGAATAAAAGTATAATCAAAAACCAGAAAAATAAATTAAAAATATGTGGACAAGCGTTCAATTCAGCTAAAAATTGAGAGAATTAATTTTCACGGAAGACGTCCTTTTACTGTAAATCATCGTTATTGGAAAAATTGACATTCTCGCTTTACGCATTCTACTCACGTGCTATTTCTCTTCGTCGAATCGTCGATATTGTGCAGCTTTAACATCTGAGAAGCCGATGAATCTAGAATTGAATTCATTGACTTCGATTGCAATACTTGGCTTGTTTTGATCTTGATGCTGTGGGAGATTGACGCATCGAATCAAAATGTATGAAACATATTGAATAAATCAATTTTACCAGCACACAGATGACAAGAATAATTAGATTATATATAGAGAGGCTAGAAAGTGTATTAGATATTTATGTAATCTTTATATTATAGAATGTAATTATTTTTATTTATTCTCAATAGTCCAACTTATTAAATTTATATCAAATTATTAGTCAAACCTCTGCGAACGATAGATATACAAGTTTATAATTGTATTAAAAAAACTCTTGAAGTGAAAGTTTCTTTAATTATTTTCTTGCCTCTTATCACTTGCCTCTCAATTATTAGTATGAGATGTATGAATAAATAAAAAATTATTATTTTATATAATTTAATTATAAGTCATTAAAAGGGTATGTTAAAATAAATAAATATATACCAGAGAAATAAATTTTACTGTCTTTTTTTAATGTTGTATTTTAAATCTTTACATATCACACAAGTGGACGGCAGATTATTATGGCACTACAAACGCTTTACATGATTAAAAACTTAAATCGCTTCATATTGTTGTAAAGTTAGTCATTGTTTTGATTATATATGACTGCACAACAAAAGGCCGTGTTCAAGATTTTGATTTAATTATTTATAAATTCTCCTTCAATACTTTTATTAATCGTTTATTAAGTACATTATTGCACCGCAAACGTAAAGTATCATACTTTCACTAACACTTTTTCTACAAATAATATTCAATAGCGTACCAAATCTAAATCGTCATGACGAGACTAACCAAACTTAGAATTTCAAAAATCGAACTTGCTTATTTCAAAAGGTAAAAATGAAATACATATCATGTAACTTTTTTTTATAAAATTCACACATACATTAACAATTACATTAAGAGTATTATGTGTACTGTATTCTTTTAATTATTAATATTACAAGATTTCATATATTAATGGTAAATTTATGAAATTCGGAATTATTTCATTTAATATTAACATTGTCAATCATTAAAACATTTTTGTTATATTCATTCACTATTAATGAAATAAAACAATCCAACTACTTTTCATGATTTTATTTGTCAATTGGAAATTTTCTTCCGCTTCTCTCTTATGCATTTTTGAATAAAAATTTTTAGAATACTTAAATTTAGTAATAATAATTGTAGTATTTTTTTACCACGGTACTGCGTTAAGAAACTGGGAAATTAATTTATATTCATTTATTTTATATTACCATTTACTGAAGCTCTTAAAGATTAAAAATTGTTTATGAAATCTATTAATTTACTTATTTATAAAAATGTGAAGTACAAAAATAACGGGATAGTTAACATTACCATTATTAA
The DNA here is from genome assembly GCA_030522685.1 of Eupelmus azureus. Taxonomy (NCBI): domain Eukaryota; kingdom Metazoa; phylum Arthropoda; class Insecta; order Hymenoptera; family Eupelmidae; genus Eupelmus; species Eupelmus azureus. Next base: position 17,528 of record JAPYZA010000066.1, on the reverse strand, counting down.
CATTGCTTAACTGAGGCCATGCGGTAATTGTACCTTTCTAAATGTAGAATATTAAATGATGAATACTTTTTATCTTTTGATAATTTGTTCATTATAGTTATATGTGTATTTCTAATTTTTTTCTATAAGATATTCTTGATAAAAATTTTAAAAGTTATTATATTACAAAATACTATAAAAATTTGCAATTTTTTTGTAGAAAATTAAAAGTACTAAGTAATAAATTAACATTATAATTTTTTAAACAGATTCTATTTTTTTGTCATTTTGCATCTATGTACTATTCTTTTAGATGGCTATATTGTTCATAAAAAAATGGTCGAGATATGCAAGTAGCGTATGAATGATTTTTTAAGAATGAGATACATAAATAGTGAAGTCTTTCTGAATACTGGCATTTCTGTGATACAAAATCTAAGTATATATTTTGTCAAACTGCATTATTCTTTAAAAATTTAAGCATTTTTGGCCCACAATTTTTTTTTTGTTTGAACCATTAATATTTTATTAACATTGTAGTTTGGTTCGCATAACGTTTTAAGTAAATATCTGCATTAGTACTTGTATCTAAATTAGGCAAATGAGAATCTACGTTAAAAATAATGCGTTTTACGAAGACTAGTTTGTGTATTTTAGTTTTAAAAATACTTTTAAAATACACATTTATAAATTTTCAGCAAACTAGGAAAATTTTAACAGTACTAAGTTCGCTAAACGTAAGTATTAGTTATGCACATTCATACCTTTTCATGATATTAATTATCAATAGCTAATTTTATATTGCATAATTCTGCACTGATCCAAAATATAGAAAAAAATCTAACAACAATTTTTCAAATTTATTAAATTTTTTATTTTAAATTTGGTATTTATAAACATATTTAATAACTATTTTTAAAAATGTTCATGCATAATTAAATAAAAAATGTGAAAATCAACTTTTATAAAAATTTTTAATATGATTGTGTTATTTTGAAGCTAAGCGGTAGCGTAAAACTAGCCCTATTACAAACAATTGCGGGAACCAATTGTTTCGCCAATTTTCTTTCGCCAATAGTCTTAAGAAAATTCTAGAAATTTCTAGTTTGATGTAAAAAGCTACATTAAAAAATGAATAATTACAGAGAATTCAAAAAATTTTGCTGAAACTAATAAATGTATGAAAAAATCAAATCCCTGTAATTGTTAGTAACAATGAGGATTCTGCATTGTTTCAAATAAACACTTGACTCTGACTGTGTAATGCTGTAATCTAAGGGGCCAATAGTTTTACTTTTTAGACCAAGTATTTGTTGATAAAAATTCTATAAAAATAGTAAAATATATTTTTCTATAACGAAAAATATAAGTAAATAAAAAAAGAAACATCTTTCCGTGACAAGTTCACAACCTACATTATTCCTTCTGTTAAAAAACGTCATTTATTGCATAAAAACTATAAATTTAAATAAATCCAATTATTGTTCACGAAACGAAAAACCGACAAATACTGTTAACGCTAACTTAATCAAAAGCCAGTCGACTGGACCAGTGCAGCACTCGCACGTAGGACGAACAATTTTCCAAACGAGCTAAAATTGATTTCGAGGGAGTTCCGCCAATGCCGATAGCTAGCGGTTCAATAAGAAATTTCGTAAAAAATTTTGTTCCCACTGCACCTGCGAACGTCCTTTATTCTTCCTCTACCTCGCTCGCAGGGCTCTTGTATAAATAACTAGCCTAAATTATTACACAACCGACAAATCCGCGCCAAAAACGAATCTCCAGATGCGAGTCCATACAACACCCAAGTGGCTCACTCAGCTGCCTACCAGCCGACGGTGCCGTTCCTCAGGTCCCTATAGAGCGAGGCTGATATGACTCCGTGGCTCTGATTGTAACAGCCGAAGCTTTTTGAGCAGCGAACCCCTCCGCCGTTGGACTTGTTCACGTTGTTGTTATTGTTGTTGCTGAATTGCTGCTGCCTCCCGAGGCCGGCGTCGGCGGACTTGAAGCGGCCGAGGCTCTGTTGCTGCTGACGCTGCTGGCTCAGGTAGTCGCGAATCGCGCGGTTTTGGTGCGAGTCCCCGGCCTCAGGTGGTATCAGATGCCTCCGCACGTCCTGCGAACGTGTGAAAGAAAATTTTACGTGTTTTGAATTTGCCGCGGCTGCTTCTGGACGTTTGAGTGGGAGAGGCTGGCGTTCGTGTCAGATGTCGGGCTCTTAGGTCACGTTTATATGAGATATTTTTTGGAAATTGTGTGCACGCGTGTGTTTTGGTTGCGGAGACGCCAAAAAACGTAGGTGTTGTAAGCAAAAATGATTTTTCATATTGCGAAACCATCATTTTCAGAGATGTCTTTTTTATGTTAATATTCAAGGATTAAAAAAACGGTGGTTATGAAATTTGGCACTTTATCAATTTTACTTATTCAAAAATAGATTAAACAGTTTCTAAAAGTAAAGACGTTTTAAAATATTAGCTCCATAAAGAGCTTAATGCATGCAGCACTGAGCTAAAATCAATACGGTGAAGGTATATGACCATAAATTACTCCTTGTCGTAGCGATAATTTTAAGCTTAGTTGAGATACGCGGCGTTGTAAAATTAGGGAACAGTGCCAAAATTGCTCTTTTCCTCTACATGAATATAATACGTCTACGTAACCTATATATATATACTTATATATGTTATGTTTACATATGCATTTGTTACTGTGAAGATTTTATGAACAAATAAGCGTCCAAAATATAAATATTAAAAACATTATTATGATATCAATTATGATGACAATAAATTTTTATTTTATTGACATTTTAATTCAGTAAAATATTACAATTGCATACAATCAAAATAATTCGTGCATATGTGAAACCACTCTCCTGGATATTTTAATATTGAATCTAAATAATTTTAAATAAATCGCAACGGTAGTATATTTTTTTATTTGATGTTCAAACAGATCCAGTATTATTGTCAAACAAAAGTTCTGAATATCAGAGACTCCAAATAAAACGCCATATCTCCTGCGATAAGCTTAAACAATAAAGCTTTTTTATTTGGAGCTGTCGATATAGTTAATTCCATACCCACTGAGCAGTTATGTGGCGGTCATATTTTTATAGCCTTTCTAAATTGGGGTTTACGTTTTACTTAGACTAAATTTATATCTTTACCATGCGGTACTACACTGACTATATACTACCACATTGTAGTATTATATGGTAATGTATTCTCATTAACATAAAGCATATTTTCAAATTTTAAAATGTTTAAAAAAGACGTCATGCTACTACTCTGTTGACGTATAATTGATCATATGCAAACACTTGCCAATATCTCATTTTAACAACGCACATTAAAAACTGTATATATGTTTCCTAAATTTTAGAAATAAAAAGCATCGCATAAAATCTTGGAATTACCAACAACTTTACTGCTGCCGAAAATAAAAGCATTGCAAAGTATAATTTGAATCTAAATTTGATTTTAAAATTTATATAACGTAAACAAAAAATTCTAATAAGCAATTCTTAAAACCCATCTCAATAAAAACTCAAAACAATCGTTCACAAACAACAGCAACAAAATTCTCACACCGCAAAACGCAAACAATCAATACTAATCTACGCACCATTTCCACGGACGATCAATCCCCGATGTGTATCACTCACCTGGGGCGGCCTGCTGAGGTACTTGTTGGCTCGCGGAGCCGGCGAGCAGCTCGACTCGTGGCTCGGCCGCTTTTCCAGCCTCGCCTGTGGCTGTCCGGCGCAGATAGTCGAGGGCCGGTACTGCTGATTTTGCACCACCAGCGGCCGGCTTACCGGGCCGCAGGCTGGCCTGCGTAATTTTGGCTGCTGGCCGGCGAGCTGCGAGCCATAGCCGCGATTGTGCTGTGAAGAGGAAATTTTTTTTCGGAGATTAGGTTGGTTAGTGGGTGTCAGGGGCAGTCGTTTTCGTTAGTATGCTGGGGAATTGGGGAATTTTAATCAGGTGGGGATTCAAAAAGGTTTCCAATTTTCAAATTTTTATTAATTAAAAGTTTTGGCTTTGATGAAAGGTTAATTAGCTTTCCTAGAATGAAGTGCCTTTGACTGGATTAGTTAGCTTTAATTTCTTTTATTTTAGTTAATAAAGGATGATAGCCATTACATTGAAAGGCCTGTAATGATAATTCTATTTTATTGACTGTCAGCAACACTACGTAGTATTTCGGGTGATTTGTGAGAGTGAAATTGACGCTGAGCGCTAAGAAGTTTTTCTACTCGTAATGTTGATATAGGAGCAAGAAGTTTAATGGAGGCCGTTTGTATATACCTAAGTGTTACAAAGCTCTATGAAGTTTTATGACTGTTTTCAAGCACTATTTTTCTAAGATTAAAACCTAAAGATAAGTAACTAAAAGCTAAAAAAAGAATTTTCTAAATTTTTATACAAGTAGTAATAAATTAGTGCATGAACTGAGTATATGTCTTAATATCTTGTCTATAAAAAAAAGGGCTACCGTGACATTATAAATAAAAGCTTTTACGAGAACAACACGTAGAAGAATAACTAGAAAATTGAGCAAAACCTTACTTAAGCTGCGCTAAGATTTACGAGCTTTTTTAATTTACTACGAGTCCTGCAGATTGTGCGAGGGCTGTAAATATACGGTCTAGTAAGTGGAAGGACTATCTCTCAAGCTTTTAGACGCGAGCCACTATCGCTGGGCTTGAAACGAGCTTACAAAAAACACGATGAGCTAGGATGAGCCCGGGAAACTCGAATTTTTTTTATGGCCTGCCAGTTTGTCTCTTTAGCTTTATTAGCTCGATCATCGTTAAGTAAAGTGGGATTAAAATGCATTTCTTTATGGTTTATATTACTTTAATAAATATGGCGTTTAAAAATAGTGCTTAATACATGCACTTTTTATAAACTAGAATAAAAAATATTTAAAGACAAAATTGATATAATAGCAATTTTGGAAAAACTACTGCCTTAGATTTGCAAGCATAATCTGATTAATAAAACGCGATGTTTAAAAATGACCTACAAAGTAAATGAAGAATTAACAAGTGAGAGGTAAGCATCAACGTTAGACTAGTGTTGTTGGCTACTGCCTACAGAGGTCTTTCGAAGGAGACATTAGTAAAGGAGATAAACCGATGAGAAAAGTTTAGTCTCGCGGCAAATCGAAAAAGTAATGCAGTGAGTACACCGCTGACATCATAAATAAAAGAATATGGAGCAGAAAGGGGAGAACGCGAAACGAGATAAAAGGGATGCAGAACAAACGAATGCGGGAGAATGTGTAAAAACCACTTTGAACGTAAAATTTCTTTGTGTCAAGCGTGTACACGATTTCGACCCAAAAATGTCTTTTTCATCGCAACTTTTTTTAAGTGTTAACCTCTTTAACGTTGGGCATGTGATTTAAAAACAAATTTTTTATTATAAATTTAAAATAAATATTTACTTTTAATTGTTATAGAGTGACAATATATTTTTGTACCAGTGAGTTATTTATGTTAGAGAGAATTAATTATATTTCGTACTCATACATTCCTATCTTAATGAGAATGACAAAAATGTGATAATTATAGACTAATTATAATTAAATTTCTCGATTGGAAGTTTTAAATTAAATTAAGTCAAAGAAGGTATTTAACGTTTTTAATTTAATTAGTGTTAATTATAAATGCAAGTGCAAATTATTTTCATTCAAAATAAAAAAGAACGAAATCAAATATTTTCAAACTTATGCAAAATAAATTAAAAAAAATTAAAACATTATCAGTTACAATTTGTGTAATTTTCAAATTTAAATATTTACAATGCCATTTTCCTCTTAAACAAAAAATATGCAACGAAAATTTATCATTTTCTATTAAAAAAATCTATTATCTGTATAAACTAGTGACAGTAAAGAAAAGGAAGCATGAAATAAGAATAATGTACAAAAATATACACAAAACCAATTCAAAATATATTTACGGTACCTAAATAAGTCCCACACGATAAGTGGCCTGTAAAGATAGAATCATACATTCTTTTATCAATTTAACAAATAGTCAAATGTTAATTATAGAGCGAAATAAAGAAGATCAAAAGTCCAAAAGTCATAAAATGTAACTCTTATGATTATTTGCATGCATCAAATCATTTTCGATGAAATATTCGTTCAATTATCATATGTATTTAAGCGGTTAAACATTTTATTTCATGCAATAAAAAAAAGTAAACTGCAGAATTTAATATATCTCAACAATAGAATGGATTTTTTAAAGATGTTTAATCCTTTTATTTTCATTGGGGAAATGTCTTTTTTATTAAAAACTGAATTTGTATCTACAGTTTTCTCTATTAGTAAAGATTTTTATTTGAAAGCTATATTTGTACTGATATGGACTATCTTTTTTTATATAGACCAATCATTTTTAGGATTTAGTTTCAGAAAGTTTTTTTTAGAATAAACAAATATTTCATGTCCAAAATAAATATTTGAAAGTAATCTAAAATTGTAACTGATATTAAAAAAATTATTCTTAAAAAATCTTGTCTACAATCGAATTAGATTGTAAGATAATTTTAACTATTTTTATTTCCTCGTCACACCGACACCGTCCGTCGAAGTGGGAAAAAGAAACGAATTTTTCGACAACCACGAGCTCTCGATAAACACAGATACCCAATATCCTGCATGGCTAGTGAATACATCTCGCAAACATTCGAGCAAATGCAAACGTTTTTTGCTCCCCTTGGCTCTCTCCCGAATATAAACCCGCAATGCAATGCCGTCGCCGTGCGCCAAAGAGAGCCGTAGAAACAGAATGTGCAAGCGCGAAAGGCAGGAAGCGTAAAGTTAGGAGAGTTACCTGGTCCGATTGTATCGAGCGCTGCGACCTCGACATCTGCTGCTGCTGTTGCTGCTGCTGGCTGAGGTACAGGCAGCTTTTCGCCTGGCTCGGGGCGAAGTTTCGGAAGTTGCCATTTATTAGGTTGTACGCGTACTGCACGGCGATGTTTTTGTTCGACGCTTGCTTGATTGATGGCGCCGACGAGTATTTCACTAGAATTTCACGCTTTTAATGCTCCGCGCCGTTTATTGGACAATTTTTAATTTCTTTTTAAAACGTTTTAACACATTTTCAAATTAGCGTAATATTAATATTAATATGTAAAAATTTTTACTTGAAAGATGATAGTAACTGTATAATTTATAAATTAATAAATTATATTTATTAAGGTTATTTTTTATAAGAAATTGTAAAGCTTAAAATATGCATATATGATCAAAATTCATGAAACTATTTTTGACCTCAAATAAATGAGATCGTGAAAATATTCATACCATCCTGGCGCGATATCTTGTCACTCATCATCATATTTACGGCCTGCGTTCCTTTGCTCTCTTTTCCATTAGGAATACTCTTCTTACTGGCCAAGACCTGTCGCGTCTCTCCTAAAAAGAATAAATTGCACTGAAAATTTTTCAGTCCTTTGGCGTAGTCTTCAACGTTTCAATTAGCATAAATCTAATATTTCTTTATGTACAAATATAATATATTGTTTATTTTAAAATTTAATTTATTACACAAATTATTTAGTATTATAAATTATAATATCATTATATGTTCAAAATAATTTTAATTCTCACATACAACTATTGATTTTTTTCAATTTTTTTTTTATATTGTGTCCTATAATATTTGAAAATGTCAGAAGATGTCAATATTATACTACTTTTGTTCAGAAAAAAGATAAATAAATAAATAAATTTTATTTATTATAAATACAAAACAATAATGCAAATATTATATTCGAGAAATAAAATTTGAAAATTGAAATTTTTTTAATTTGATTCTATATCTTTCGAAAACTTTCTAAACTTCTTGAAATTTTTAGAGTAACATTTCTACAGATAAGAGTTTATTTATAAGAAATAAATTAAATCTTATATTTTACTATTTAAACGATACTTATTCTTCGTTAGCAATTTTCATAATTTAACAGTTACATTTAAATTTCACGTAATTAGATGAGCCAGTGAAAATTAATGTAAAATAAAAGATCAAAATATTCTATAGCTTTTTTTTTTTAACTTACTTTAAAAGTATGAAGCGAAAATTTTATCATTTTAGTCGATTTTGTACGCGTAATTAAGTACCTTCATTTACTTAAAAGTTATAATTTTAATTTATCACGAGCGTAAAATTTCGATTGATCATAAATTAAAAGCTATATAAAATTCTTAATTAATCTTATATTCCATAAAAGTATAAAAATTATGCATCACATTGTTTTATCTTCAACTATTTAAACGTCACAATTGAAATTATAAAATTAGTAATTCTTTTCCCCAAACTAGTAATACTTATTCCCACCCCACATAAAAGTCCGCCGGTGAATCATCTTAGCTAAATGTCTAACCGTTATTCGATCAATTATCATCCCCCGCCTCTCTCTATCTCTGTCTCTGTCTCTCTCCTTTACCTCCACTTTTTTCTGTCCCGGAAAATTAAGTCTTCCGCCGACACATCTACGCCACAGCAGGGTTATAAATTGTTTCTTACCTTCGAGAAACAAGGCTTTGTAAGTGTCACTCTTACTTTTTTCCTTTCGCAGATCGTCGCAGGACAGATGGAAACTTTTTCTCGTGCACGAGGCGTCGCCCTGGCCCGCTGACGGCTCCTTCCTTATGTGCTCGGAAAGTCGTCTAATGCGGGACTTGGACCTGTCGGCAAAATTTCTATTTTAATCCCCTCGCTTTCACCTCGATACAATAAAGACAATAGAACACTCGCTGACGGTACAACTTTTCGATTTGTCCGGCAGCCATTTCTTTTACAACGGGCAATAAAGTCGAAAGCGCGACCGCGAGCTTTTATTTATACGGGCGCGCAAAGCCACTGTTTTTTAACTCACATGTTTTTGTGTTTGCGGTGCTTCTCATCCATCATGGAGTAGAGCTTGCTTCGATACTCGTCGACTGACAGCTGAACATCGTCCCGTAAAAATGGGATCACGCTCGAGCCTCTTTCGGGCTCGTTTCCTCTTGCATGGAAACTAGAAACGAAAAAATGGAACACGGATGGATTTGGTCTTTACATAAAAAGTTTTATGCATTCCTTTTGGCTTATATAATAAAACTTTTATTTTCTGTTGCCTGCTCGTTTGTTTGCTTTAACCATACCGTACATCTGTTATTTTTGCTGCCACGAGTTCTTTTTATAGGAAAGAAATGTTTCAGTTTTTACGTATTATATCGCGAATTAAGAAAATAAAAAAGGAATTTACGAAGTACGGTATTACTTCGCACTAAAATTTTTTTCAATTATCCATTCGTATTTTATCTATTTCTTTTGAAAAGTACGAGTAGGGATACGGCAAGAAATTTTGTGGAATATTTAACGCCAATTTGCGTAGTTCTCATTACTGCAAATTAGAAAGTTCATTTGAACGCTTAAATTAAATTTATATAAAAACTGATATTTTAACTATGTTAATTTTTCCTACAATAATTTAATAAAGCTCACCAAAAAATTATATTAAATACTGCTTGTACAATATTTGAACTAGGTAATATAATTTACTCTAATTTAAAAGTTTAACGTAGAGTAAAAAATTTTTAACTGTCTTCTTTTAAAAGGCTGTGAAATATGTCATATTAAGTTTAAAGTTAATAACGATTTTTACATGTGATATACATACTTCACTTTAAAAGCTTATGTATTATATATGTGACGCGTTCAGCTTTAAAGGCCTCTTTAAACGCCTACATAGCATTTTCTCTCAAAGAAAGCAGGCAAAGTTTCAAAATAATTTCGCTTTGGAGCTACTGTTTCACTACTGTAGTCAATAACTTTTTATAAACTTTTAGTACAATATTAAATTTAGAAAATATTAGTTATTATAATTTGTTGCTTAATTTAGTTATTAAAACAATTCGTTTTTTTAACATATTCTTTTTGTTTGAACCAACGGTTTGAAATGTACAACTTTTTATTGACGAATAAATTATAGCTTACCAGGCTATAATTTTGCTACTTTCATTAAACTTACCCCGCTACATATGGATGTTCCAGTGCTTCGACGGCAGTCAGACGGTAATTTGGATTGAAAACGATTAAATTGTTAATGAGGTCCAGAGCCTCGTCGGACACGTTTGGCAAAAGTTCTTCAAGTGATTTATGCGGACTCGTTGGGGCTTTCTCTAATAAGCTTGAGCCGTATCCTGCACTTACCGAAGCCAAATCTAAAACGATTTCAATAATGGTCATTCAATTAGTGGTATGATTAATTTATCGATCATGAATACATTATTATTCTAAAAATTATATTTTCTAATAAAATTTAATTCTGTTTTACAATTTCTATAATACACAATATAAAAAAAAACTTTATCATTTTGTTTAACATTCTGAAGTTAATACAAGTTAATAATTATATTAATTTAACATATAGGTTCATTAGCACTTGCAGAAGTAGTAGATTTATTAGACTTATAAGTAAGCATTAGCAATAAATTTTAACGAAAAGTCGGGCATCTGACGCTCAACTTTAATATTAAAATTTTATGTAACAGATGAAAATTCATGCGGTCGCAGTCACCAAAAGGGTATATATATAACCTTAACTTGTTAAAAAAGTTAGAAGGAACGAACTTTCAACCGATACGATTCCCCTGGGAGAGCTTTGATAAAAAAAAGGGACAGATCTAAGCTATTAGTACCCCATATTTTCCCGTGAAAAGCATCATGGATGACTACTTTTCATAATATTCTATTGACGTGTTTAAATATTTATCCGCCCACTTACAATGATAACACCTAGAAGCAAAATTTTAGCTTATTATACAAAAATCACATTCTCCTCTCAACAATATTTTACCAAGAAACTCAAAAACAACATCTCAGCTTGAAATTACGAACAGTGCTTAATAAGAGCAATTTACTCAATAAACAAGCTTTCCCCAGCCCTAAGTGAAAACGAGTTGAAAACAAAATAAAATTATCTCGTCGCACGCGCCGACAAGTTTCATAATTGCGGGCTCTCGGCGCAAAAGGAGAAAAAAGTTTACAGAAAATATCGCGAATCCGATCTAGCCCTCTCCCAAACCTGATTAAAAGTTACACTTGACACGAGCAACTCTCTGATGAAGTTTAATTGCGTCCGACAGCCGCACAGCGCGCTTTCCTCCCTCCCTTTTATATCAGGCTCGCTTGGCGCAGGGATTTTCTTCTTCTTTTTCCCTCTCCTCAGCTCGAGCTCGCCTCGTGAACATTAGCATTATATTACTTCTCATTTGTGGCTGTATATACCAGGGAGCGAATGGCTGATAGACAGTGCAGCCGCGTGCGTAACTGCAGACCTTGGATTAAAGCGATTCGGACGGGAGTTTCGGATTTAATTTTGCCTTCCGTTCGCGACAACGGGGAGCTTACAGGTGCTGTGTTGTTGGCTGGTTGGTTAATTCTTTGGAAGATTTTTAGACGGCTGGGGTAAGTTAATTAGCGGGATGCTGTTCGCGGCGGATCTCTTGCAATTTAGACTTGATAGTTTTAAAATACGTTTGGGGGATCGTGTTGAAGATATTAACTTTTGAGAATCGTCGTTTTAATGCTTATGAGAACTTGATTTTTCTTAGAAACTATTACGTCTGTTATTAATTTTGCCAGTCATTTTTAAATTTTACGCAAAATTATCATTTATGTATTATAGTGATTAAGAAACTTTAGTTTTGTTTTTGTATTTAAAAAATAATATTATATTATTTTGTATGCCACAGTGATTTCATTTTAGCAGCATTACATTATTAGGAAATTAATTGCATGGTTTTTAGTAAAACGACAATTTAATTATGTTACAGCGTTCGCTTTTACTACCATGTTTTAAGAGTAAACCAATTTAATGGAGATGCTTTTATAAATAATCTACTTATTCACTGTAGCATAGTTTACAGATAATAGGCGTGACGTAATTAAATTTTTACTGTTAAATGTAAAGTCTAAAGTTTAAATTTTATAATCTTGTGTGCATATATCTATAATTTTTTAAAAAAACTTTATACTTTTTTCTACGTTCTATTATTAATTGCTACAATAAAAAATTCTTAAAAACATTTTTTTACTAACTTAAAATTTTTCAGTAACGCAAAATATTTTAACACATGTTCCATAAAAATATTGCCGTGCGTATATTACAAGCATTTTTCAGGGTCATAAAAATGCTTCATAAAATGAAATTGGTATGCGAGATATGCTTTTTAAGAGTATTAAAACGTGCAAGATAAAATTTTTAATCGCCTTTAGTATTGTTAAAAGTAAGGAATCCGACAACACAAAAGCCGACGTCAATGATCTTGCTTTAATATACGATAGGCAATATTTTTTCTATACATAAAAACTATACAACTTACATCTACAAAACTATCGTAATAACAAATAAAATGTATAAAAAAGATACACGAGCCCTTCCACGCCTACTAAAATCCAAACAAAATACCAACCCAGCAAAATCAAAACCCACTAAAACCAAATCTCGCAAAATCCATCAACCACCGCTCAACAACCCACACCCGCATATACATAAATCTGACCAACAACCATCCAAAACTAAGACGAAGACAGCGAGACAAGCGACCTACCTTCCTCAGTGGGCGGCGGCAGCGTGGCCATGATCCTCTCCACTTGATTGATGGTCGAGGAGCCAGGGAAGAGCGGCTTGCCCAGCAGCATCTCGCCCAGGATGCAGCCCAGCGACCACATGTCTATTCCCTTGGTGTACCTGCGCGGTGGGAAAACCATAAATACAGGACCATTGGCTGTCGCGCGGCGTGTCGGGGGGAAAGAAAAAAACGTGTCACGGTAATGAGCGCTAAAGCGAGTTAAGACGAGTTGGGTTGGCAGAGCGCGGACGGACGGGTAAATCGGAGGGGATAAATGAAGGTAAGTAATGATGAGCGAGTAAGTTCTGATGAAATTGCGGGTTCCGCGTTTTTGCGGGGGGAATAAAGGAAACTCGGGATGATCGCTCTTGCGGATGGGTTGACGTTGATATTGAAAAAATGGCTTATTCCGAGCGACGTTTACGTTCGTTACGGAGAGCAATAAAAATGTATTGATTTGAGAGGGATATTCGTGCTTTTTAGCTGTTTATTACGTAAAAGTATGGATAATGAACCGTTTTCTATTTTTGCAAAAAACCTACAAAATCTAAAAAAGCATGACACCTTTAGGCAATTTATCGTCGATTTCCACCTATCCGCAAACAAAAAACAAACAAACAAAAAATACCAATCCATTAAAACAACATCAGCAAAGCACCAATAGTCAACAAAACCGCAAAACTAATATCGTTCGAATTCCCGTATACACGCGCAAATTTCCCCAAAAGCGCGGAATCAGCCGAAACAGCTTAAATCCACATTCACCCAAAACTTATCACCGGCTACGCTCGCTATATCCGGAATCAATTTCACTCGCCGCAGCAAAGCCATCCTCGGACCCCTCTTCCAGGTCTTCGCCAAACTAAGGTCACGAGCGTTTCGTGTCTCTTGGCATTTTTCATTTCGCGGCCGCAGTCGAATAAACGCGGGGGGATACTATATATTTTTTGTTGTTTCGCCACACGCTTACCTTTTCGAGGCAATCAATATCTCCGGCGCCCTGTACCATCGCGTGGCGACGTAGTCGGTGAGGGCTGGATCGCTCCCAGCCTCGCCGTCGCCCTCGCCCTGCAGCTGGCTCACGGAGCGCGCTAATCCGAAGTCTGCGATTTTGCAGTGGCACTGGGCGTTTAGGAGGATGTTCGATGGCTGTTGACAGAGGAGGAGAAATGGGGTTTCATTGGTTTGAACTTGGACTTGGTTGGTAGCGATTTATTATTTGTTGGGAATAGTTCATTTTTCTAATTTGATAATTTGTTAGATGAATAGTTGTCTGGTTATGTGTAGATTAAAACTTGATGTTCGAAAAGCAATGTACATTGTTTAATGGCTTAATGAAAATAATTTTAAATTTCTTGAGAAATAAGATGCGAAAGTTGAAACGTTGTAAATAATGTTTGCATATATATGCCGGACCAGATACAGACATTTACTACTTTTATAGAGAACTGCTCAAGATGACATGAAAAATTCAAAATCAAATGAAATAATAAGGGTCCCTGTAATCTTGATGAGAAGAAGGATTTTACATTTTCTTATATAAATTATTTATATATTATACCATATATCTTAAAAATATCTCCTTTTCTATTTGACATTTGCGTATTGAAATATATGATGCTTTCTAAAATGTCAATATTTATAAAAATGGTATTTTTCATGTTTATAATGAGAAAGAATTCAAATAAAAATGAAAACTTCAAATATTTATAAAAACGTTTCCTAAATATAAAATTTTTATTAAAAAAACGTCATTTTAATAAAATATCGTTCCAATAAAAAAAGTATTTAAAGGTTTAGCTTCAGTTAGTATTAAATGACTCTCTTAAATATCTACATCTTCTAGGCAACTTGAAAAAAAGCTAGTAAGTTCAATATAAATAGCAAGTTTTAATTTTGACTTTTATAAACTAGCTAAAAAGATATTCGATATAATAACTATTTGATTTAATAAAAGGCGAGTTTCGTTGATGATTTCAAAAGTAATTAATTTTATAACAGTCTCCAAATTAAATAAATTGTAATATATATTTCGACCTATGTAGTTATTAGCCGTAGATTTTTTGTTAAATTGTTTTTGTTTGTATTCTATCTTTATGTTACAAGTTTTGTAAGACTACGACTTATTAAATTATTCTACCTATTGTATCCTCGAAACCTACAATTTTAAATTTCTTTTTAAATTAAAAAGTTTTGAGAGGGTGAGTAACATATAAAAACAAATAAAAAGGATTCACCCGTTAGTACAAAAAAAAACAATAATACAATAGTAATAGTAAATACATATTTTAAAAAATAATTAATATAATGTCAATAAGTATTTTAAAATTGGTTTATATTACTTTTCTCTACTTGTATATGTGTAAATCAGTTGAAAAAGGTATGGCAAATGTAAAAAAAATTGAATTATATATATTGATATATTATAACAAAAATTATTAATTAATGCATAGTTTGTTTTCATAAAATGTAATAAAATAGAGATTCATATAAAACTCAGGACAATTTTGTTTTATATTCAAGAATACTTGTGCAAAGTTTCATATTATTCTCCGTCTCTATTTTGAATTATATCACTTCAAAGTTTGCTCGTTTTATCGGATTTTACATGAATATACTGTAATATAAAAAGCTCTAAAATGAGAAAAAATTTAATCAGTGAGTATATTTCAAAATTTAGACGGTAAATCAATATTCTTGTTTATAGAAATTAATTTGGCTCAAACTTTTTTTTGTAATTTGAAATAAAATCATGATCAATTGTTCGTATTTAAATGAATGATAAAAAGTACTCTATTATTAATGAACGTGATAGTTAAATTTGCAACATATTTTCACTGATTTTCCAATTCGTAACTGTGAAATTAAATCTCTCAAAACAAGAAATATATAATTTAAACCATTCTCATTTTAGCTCAGACATAAACATAGAACGCATACGTAAATATATATAGAATTATTATAGAAATCTTTAAGATAATTTATTTCTTTAAAGTTTATCATATATCATTAGTTTTGATCGATTACTAACGTTTATAAATAGATTGAAAATTTACCTTTAAATCTCGATGAATGACGTTTCCGGAATGAATGTATTTAATAGCTTTGAGAAGTTGATACATGATAAATACTTTATGAATATCTTTTAATATTGTGCCGCGTTTTATCACATTATGAAGATCTGTTTCTGTAAAAATTATGATTTAATGTTACTACGTACCTATTTTTTTGAATAATAAATAAAATAGAATTATAATTGAATGTTCTTGATTTTATCTTACAATGAAATTTTTGATTTTCCAAATAAGATATTTTATTAAAAAAAAAATTAAGCCCTACCGAGGAATTAGTAATATAATAACGATTTAACTACATTTTTCTTAATGTTTATAAGATTCTTTTAAAAATATCGGTAATACCACAAAGTAAAAGTAAAGCTAACGATAAAATTATTACAATTATTAGTCATAATTTAGTTGTTAATAAAGAATTTTTTATTCGCGAAATTGTCATTAGAGATATAATGCAAAAACCAATATATATTTCGAAAATATGGATAGTGTTCATCGTTTTTGTATATTGATACAAAGCTAATTTTTTAAATTAAAAAGTAAAAAATGTTCAAAACTGAAGGAGAATGAAATTTATATAAAAATAAACGTTTCATTAAACTGATATTTTGTTTATTTAACTTACCCATAAATTCAAAAACAAGGTAAATATCACGATCATTGTTTGCCTTATGCAAACCGATCAATCGAATAATATTCTCATGGTTGGCAAACGACAGCAGGAACACGATTTCACGAAATGTGCGCTGTGCATCTGTCTGGTTTCTGAATGCATCGAAAATTTTTTTCACAGCCACAGTTTCCTTAGTTCGTTTATCAACCGCCTTCCATACAATTCCATAAGCCTGTAATAAAGCGATTTAAATTATCTTAAAAAAGTTCATTGAGAAAGTTTTTCATTCAATATACATATATTTTTAAAATTGGTGCCTGATGAGTATTAATTATTTACACCCTCTCAAATGTATCAGCAAATGCTCCTAACAACTCTGCTTGGCCAAGCTTTCAATCAAACTTTGACTTTCGCATCTTTTAACTTAGAATTACTGCACCTCGACTTTGGCTAATTAATTACCCATTTCCGAGAAGCATCTGAATGGATTTAACAGTCGAAAGTTTCTTCTATGATAAACTCTGCTATTATCCTTGAAATACTAACACCTACAGTTCTCACGATTTCCGCTTAGTTAAAGCTCGAGTAAAGGAAAAACCACGATATGGATATGGAAAACTGCCGCCGAGAACTTAACAACCTCTAGACAAAACCATTATAAGATAAATAGTTTCCTGGCGCTCTCCTTAATGAAAAAAATGGATCCACAATTATTTATTATCCACAGCAGAGCCTGTTTGAAGCTATACTTCTACCAAAAAAGCTTAATTAATACATCATCACATCTAAACGTCAAGCGAGTATTAGCCGCACAAACCTTAGGTAAGTACCTTCTTGAAAAAAATTATGTGATTCTTTTGTATTGTTACGAAACAAGGGTTTCAGTTGATTAGTCAGTTATCTAATTGATTGCGTGAAAGTTGTTTGAATATATCACGTGATGAAGAATACTTAACATAACTTCATATTTTATGATGATTTTACTTAACAATGTCACCTTTTACTGGTGAGAAATGAACATTTTAGGTAGTTCTTACCATGAACAACCTCAAAATATATAAATATCCTATTATGGAAAACTGATTTGAAGTTATTCAACATTACAGAACAAATTTTAAGTTACAGGAAGTAGTTAAAAACAATTATTAAGTAATTAATTAACAATTGGAATTTAAATAACTTTCACATAACTACATTACATTATTTAT